>VCJG01002067.1:20507-31575 GCA_024140375.1 Backusella westeae | reverse complement strand
TTTTTGAACGACGTCACTCTAATTTAATTTGTAGTGAAAAGTGTAGTGCATGTAACGATATCCTTTTTTTTTGGTACTTTCTGTTCTTCATTGCCTTGAAAAAAGTCCTCCAACAAAGCGTATTCTATGACAGAGATAACTGATGTAAATTTATTCGTTGAAGCTGGTAAATAATTAGTTGAAAATAAGAATACTTCAAAAAAATCAACGCGTTTCTAAAAATACTACGAAAGGTGACAACGAGCTCTTTGAAATATATAATGAGTATCTAAATAACAATCCCTCAAATGACTGGAAGGTGCTCAATATCTTTCGATACATCCTACAAAAATTTTACTCCGATGACTATACAGAAGCAGTAACTACATTCAAGAGAACCTTCAGCAGATTTTTAAACGGCTTAAAATTTAATCAAGTCCAGTCCATACCGCTTTTTTTTTTTTGCCTTGCCGTAGCAAAACCTGTGCCCGGACGCCCGCTGCAGGCGCAAGTCTTTGCCAACAGCGCAGCGTTTAAACCATAGGCGAATGTCCAAAAAAAAATCTCCAGAGCTTGCGGAGGGCGTCATTTTTTACCGTAGCTGGAGGTTCAAATTGGCAAAGACTTGTTGCGTTTGAAAAAAGAAGGGGTGGTGTAAGTAGTTTTTGAGTCATCTTTTTCCTTCTCTCTAATAAGTTAAATAGGAACTTGAAGAGTTGTATGGTGCGCATGCCAAAAATAGTGTGTACCAGGATAAGATCACCCTCATTGATTCAACCAATATTGAAAATAACGATGCACCTTCAACCTCTAAGCCGCAGCCAGAACGTCCAAATAGGATAAGAACAAGGGAAAGCTCAAGGGAAAGCTCAAGGGAAAGCTCAAGGGAAAAACCCAAACGTTTAGAAGTCAGGGATATTAAAGACTTGTCATTCAATCAAAAGGTACATACCTTGATTGGTACTTTGTAAGTAGTTTGGTTTATAAATAACATTATCGTAAAATCTCCTATTGATTTATTTTTATTTAAACAGTGGTTCGAATAACATCTTGAATCTTGCTAGCCCCGGATTGATTCCAGAAAGATTCCAAATCGAAATACAGAAGATAATGAAAAAACTAGAGCTCACGTTACCATTAGCTGCAAATGAGCAGGAGAGGCAGCTCCTTATCCGATTCTTCAATGCCAAATCACTCGAAGACATTGAGTCCCTTGTCAAGAGCATACCTCTTGTCCCACAAACAGGTAGTTTTACATTTCTCTCAATAGCTCTAACAAAACTGTAAGTTAAATTAAATATACTATCACACTAAGTTTTACTCTAATCTTGAATTTTATGACATACCATTTTTAATAGTATTGCCCTATGGCAAAGTGAGGTGTTACTCAATCATGATCATAAAGAAACATGGTTCCAGATGCATGTATATGGCGACTTACTAGACTCTGCATTTCTCTTTGATAAAAACTATAATATCAAACGGTATGTTGTATAAACATGCAACGATAATAGACTGACAAGTGTTCAATAATAGATCTGAATGTCATGCCTCCACAATCAAGTATCTAAAGAAGATAAAGAAGATTGATGACAAGGTAAAAGACTGCAAAGTGGATTTAATATTGTTTAATCATGGCTGTGGGGACATGTTCACATGCGAGGATAAGTGTGAAAACGTTTCGCCAGGTGTCGTACAGGATGATTTCGAAAAAGGCAACAAGCTCAGAGAAAAGCGACTATTATACCTTAAATCAATCATCCCTTACAAGTCCAACATAAATCATATCGAAGTATTAAGTGCACAATTTCATGGACTGACACTTACAATATACGGATCAAAGATGACTGAAATTGGTGACGTTATTCACTACCAAAAGGCCAAAGCTTCGATCCCTACCTCTCCCTTTAATCACCTGCCACAAGCTGCCCATTATCTTCTTACCGTGCTTTCCTTACAAGTAAGAATTGATATATTATGTTTGTGGTTACATGGTCTAACTGTTATTGGTTTATGATTAGAGGAACATTGCCATTAATCTGAAGAAGCTCGAGATTATATTTGAAGCATGTTTGAAAGATGCTGTGGAGTATCTGGCCGCTCCAATTGGTGCTATCAATAGCAACCTCTTCTTTCGAGAAGATTCAACTGGTTCAGAGTGCTCATATAAATCAAGTATCAGTGATGAGTTTGAGCTTAAGGAGCAAGAACGTCGCATAACGGAGTATATTGATCAACAAGTTAAAAATTTGGATAATAATGAAGGTGACCTTTTGACCGCCAATGATTGGGAGAGCTTCATTGCGGAATAAATCTCTTTTATTCATTTGTTTGAAATGCAATTCAAATGATTCATTAACTTCATCGTATAATACCATAAATATAAATAAAAACTATTACTGAATCATAAAAGTGTAAAATACGTATTAAGTGTAAACAAAATAGTGGACTTTTCTTTCTATTCATATACACTTTCTCTGTTCTAGTTTAAAATGCTTTTGTATTACTCAATAATATCTCCTTTGTTTAGAAAATTTGGTCTTCAAGCTGCATCTTAAACAGTAGACTCAAAACAATATGAGATACTTATTTTAATTACTAAGTTGTGTTTTATTGGGGGGTCGACCTAGAATTCACACCGACATTCTGTTCCTTTTTCAACGACATTTTATTTTCTCGTCGAGCGACCAATGATTTTCTTGGAAAGCGACATTTTAATTCAACATCAACGACATTTTATCTTGTTACCAACGACATTTTTTTCGTATACAACGACACCCAACCCAAAATCAGCGACAAAATATACCGGAAAAAGTGTATAGGTAAAAAGAATGATGTTTAGCAGGAGCGGCTCTTTGGTGTTTTAATCAATTATGATAGATATGCTCTTTATTTTTATTTATAACAGCATATGCGCTCTATTGTTTTCCATCCCTCTCATTAAGACGTCATTGTTTTAAACTGCTGCATTCAGCCCATATCACTATTCCAAAAGGGGCTGACTTATCAGTCAACAAGTAGACATGTTAATAAGATCGCACCATAGATGTTGTCCTGACCAAGTATTTTGAAGATCTACGCTTTTATAAGAATACTACTTTGTTCCTCATTTATCAACATGGCATCATGAAATGCCATATTTGAAAAGAGCATGTTGTTGTGCCTGTCCTTTATACAACTGTTCTGCTTCATTTGTTCTCATATCCAATATTGCGCCACTATGATCAATCCTCTTTGTGTTGAATTTTATAGAACAGTGGTTTTATACTATAAGAAATATAAAACTTCTGTAGCATTTAGGTAAGCAAGATGCTCTTTGTTTCAGAATTAAAAATCACATAAAAAAAGCTCACCATTTAAGTTCTATTAATAAAAAATGAACCTGACAAAAAATCTCAATATGCATCAACTACTTGCACAATTCAGATGATCAATAAATGTCTTTTTCGAAACATAAAGCAACGTCGTTGTTATACAGTATGAAGTTCTCTTTGCTTTGTCAAAAAGACTAAAACAAGATCCACTAAATGCAATTAGTTATTTAAACTCAGTGAACTATATTTGCTCAATTTAATTCTTTCCCATAGGTTTTCCTTTCCTTTCCCCTTTTTATAACAATTTCCCATGCGTTCAAAGACACTTGTTATTTTAGCTTCTTCAACTGAGAAAACTCAACTTGAGTTGGATATCTTGGTAAGATTTTGCTCCCCTTTTTTTAAGGATACTCTGTTATTCATGCCTTATCTATTTCGTAGAGTAAATATGAATCTGATTTTTTGAGGCTCAGAAATGTCCCAAAGGGTTTATTGCCTGTCTCTGGAAGAGCTGTGCTTAGCTGGTGGTATGATTATGTACGTCAATTCTTTGGGGCTATTTATATCATTACAAATGCATACAAGTAAGTAGTTTATACGTGTTTTATTGGTAGTTTGTACTGATAAGCATGCAAAAAGTTTCAAGTCTGTAGAGCGTTGGGCTAGCAGTGAAGGTTTCCCTAGAGAAAATATTCTTAACTGTGGCATAAGGTAAAAAAAGAAAAGAAAAGTCCTGTTGCTTTAACAAAGGAAAAGCTAAATCTCGAGAATTTAGTAATGGTGTGTTGTCTGACCTGGCATTTGCTCATCGTGTCAAACCCATTGAGACAGATCTTGTCATCACTACACCTGACTTGTTATGTGACCCAGACACAATCAATTTAGAAAACCAACTAATAGGAGAAATCGGAAATTTTTTCATTACTTCATCAGAAAAATTGCCCGTAGCCTTTGGTTTGTGTCACGATAAGGTGGTTGGTTTAGATTGCTTTATTGAATCTCAATTAAATACGAGTGAGGAGAGCAAGCAAGGTTGGGAGGCGTTGGCAGACTATGCTGGTGATTATCAAACACATGTAGTGTCAGGTGATCATTTCCAGTTCCTCGATCGCGCCATCACCTTGGACAACTATATGGAGAACTGGATTCACTGCTTGGATAACAAGTTGGAGGGTAACAATGTATTTAAACTCAAACCTCTTAATGTCAAGGCCTATGCACGTGTAGGTTTGATGGGAAATCCTAGTGATGGCTTTTATGGTAAGCAAGATAAAGTTATAAAAAAGAAGAGAGAGAGAGAAAGTAGATTCATATATCGCTTTTCTAGGAAAAACCATGTCACTTCTCATTTCCAACTTCTGGGCAGAAGTAACCTTGATCCCAAACCAGCCCAATGTGAAAGAAGTGAGCGCCATCACTATTTTACCTAACCCTGTATCTGATCCTCACAAATTCCCATCTATGGAGTGCTTGGTCGCTGTTTCCCAAATTGATGGCTATGAAGCCGGCGATCGCCTTTTACAGGCCTGCTGTAAAGTATTCTACAGCTACTGCCGTGAACAAAAGATTTCCATCAACACAAAGCAAGGTTTCCGTATGATGTTTGAAACCAATATTCCTCGCCAAGTTGGTTTGGCAGGTTCTTCTGCTATTATTACCGCCCTCTGGAAGTCCCTCATGCAGTTCTATAATGTGACAGCAGATCAGATTCCTTTGGAGATTCAGGCTAGTCTTGTGTTGGACGTTGAGCAGGAGGAATTGGGTATTGCTGCTGGTCTTCAGGATAGAGTTATTCAGGTAATTTATTCTAGAAATCAAACTTGAATGCAAAGCTTTTAACATTTCTATATAAAAACAGGCTTTTGGAGGTTTGGTATACATGGACTTTGATCGTGAATACGTAGAAAAGAACAAACATGGAAAATATAGCTTATTAGATGTGTCGCTTTTACCAAAACTATGGCTTGCATATGTAGCTGATCCAGAAGATTCTGGAAAGGTGCACAGTACCGTAAAGCAACGCTTCAAGAACGGTGATCAAGAGGTATATACTTGTATATAGAAACACAATACTTTTAAGACTGAGGTTACTCATGGCTTATATATAGATTATTGATGCCATGAAGCAATTTGCATCCTTCACAGAACAGGCCCGTGAAAGTCTATTAGAAAAGGACCACTCTCGCTTTGCTGAGCTCATGTCTGCCAATTTCAACTTGCGCCGAGATGTATACGGTGACGCCGTTGTAGGTGCAGCCAATTTAAGAATGATTGAACTGGCAAGACAGCACGGTTCTGTTGCCAAGTTCCCCGGTAGTGGTGGTGCAGTAGTTGGCATGTGGAATGGATCAGATCCTGCTTCAGAGCAGAAGGATTTGTTGGACTTGAGACGCGCTTTGGAGAAGGAGGGCTATGTATTTTTAGAATTAACACCAAAAACTTACGCTTAATAACATTATAAATTTCAATTAATAAAGAAAAAATAGAAAAAAGAACAACTTATTCTTATTTGCGATAATTATCACCTCATTTTTTTGGTTTTCTGCAACATGACCAGAAATCTGACAAATGTCAATTTTAATTTTTGTGTTCCGCTTTTCATCACCCCTTTATACTTTTATAAATGCCTTTCACATTAAAGTGTAAATGTCCTTTTTATATGTACATGATATAATAAGGACGGGGTGTATTTAAATGAATCAATGGAGCTGATCATGGTTGTGGTTCATATCCCCAAGTCAAAGTTTTCTACCTTTTTTTGACATATTACTTGGTTGTTTATAACAATAAGCCATTGAGGGGTATTGACAATGGTTTGTTATTTGATTCAGCAGTTTATGTATTCCGCATTTGAATTCTCACACTCACTACCAATACAGATGGATAGGTTTCGCATCTTACCAAGGAGAGAGAAAGTTTTTCTTATTAATTAAACTTTTCACAAACCCCACAAATGTATAAAATATCTATATATACCAACCAATGATCAATGTACCTAAATATAAATATAAATATAAATATAAACTATTAGTTTTTTTTTATCGAAGTTTCTTTAATAGCAATAGTGTTGAGGTTTTAATAAAATTAAAAATGAATATAGGCTCCCAAAATCAACAAGATTCCCATTTGAATCTCTTAATGATTAATTTATATGTATTAGGAGCATTTAAATTATGTACAAGAAAGTAACCTGTGTTAACTAATAAAGGTTACCTGGAATATAACATCTAAAGTGAGCTTTTTTTTTTTAGTTAAAGTATTACAGCAACCAAATGCATGGGACTACCGAATGATCGGTTTCAAAAAATGTAATAAACAGTGGGGGAAAGCATAGGTTTTCAGGAGGTAAAAAAAGGAACAGAATTAGTAAAGTCTTATAGTTTATAATGGTAATGTTTTATTATTACTATTATGAAGTGACAAAGTGAGATGCATAAAATAATAAACCAATCCTCTTATCTAATGTTTTTATTATTTAGATAAGTTCTATCAAATCTTTTAATATCTAAAACTTTGTAATTTTTAAATTTTTAGGATTTTTAAATTCTGGATACAACGCTAAAGACGTATATCTATTAAATTTTTGATCCATTGAATCATAATATCAATTGATTTACGTTAATGTTTATGGGCATTAGTCTCATTTCTTTTGGTGTCACAGAAATAAGACTTTGTGCAATAGCTGTTATGGATTTACCTTTTAAACCAAAAATGATACAAAGAAGGATTTAGATTTCTACATACTATGATGATCCCGGTTCAATGTCACTAGCTCAAAATTCTAGAATCAACCACACGGAACCTCTAATGAGCTAGAAAAAGAGGCAACATTTGCCACAAAATGAAGTTCCCCGGGTCATCTTGACACACACTTACTGAGTTTTAAAACTCATTGAAAAGGAAAGGCAGAAAACAAGAAACAAAATATGCAAGGACCTGCATCACTTTTTATGATGTTATTTTAAACTCTATCTTTATTTTCGAAACAATAAAGGAGGGTAAAGATACTATTAAAAAATTCTGGATTCGGTTTGAGCAAGAATAATGGCAAAATACTCTCATTTTTGTATGTAACGTTGTCCATATATATTCGGGCGTCCTGTGTCCGAGGTTTCAAGAGAAAAATGAAAAACTTTGGCAAGAAAAACATTAAAGACCATTAAGAGTTAGTTTAGTTGTAATAAACCGTAAATGCATTTTCGTAAAATCATACCGTGTCAATTATACAAGTATCTTCAATGAGAAAATGTATATATATTATAGACGTATGTACACTTTTTGTCTATATATTCATGTAACTATAGGATAGGTAGTGTCTGATAAACGTTAAAATTCATAAGCTTAGCATCCTCGGATCTCTTAATTATATAATAACTTATTTTAGGAGAATACATCCATAATCTTATGTGTTGTAGTTGAAAGCTATTTTTATTAACCGGTTGAATTTAATTTTGCCCTCTCAATAGACTACTCAGATTAGATATCTATATGTTACATTCACCACTGGTTGAATAAGAATAAAAAAGAATAACAAGTTTTACGTTACATAATTAAAATTACATCATTTTACCTTCACACCATCAATTGCTCTCTTTTGAATTTATGAAATGTGTTAAACGTATACATGATCCATATAAAGAATACATTTGATAGTTTGCTGCATGCATAAAAGTTTATTTTCTTAATGAATTTAATAGTAATCAATAAAATGATTTATGATATATTACGGAACAACACTGGAATTCGAAAATGTAGTTAGTTTGACTGGTGTACAAAAAAAAGGCTCTTATGAAAAGTATTATAGAGTGACAATTATAAAGGGGTGTATATTTCATAATTTAATGAAAATATAAACATTTTAATGAATCGAGATTTGTCAAATGACAGTGTTATAACCTACCTTTTTAGCAAAATGATCTTCATACTAACAAATGTAATAAAAACAAATAAAAAGGACAAAATGATATCTCGAGAAAGAAAAGTGTAGCACAAGTAATGTCCATTCATCATATCAGAACACAAATATTTTAAAATTGGAACGGAGCTAACTGTAAGAGTTAAAGTAATGGTAAGCGAGAAAAGAATAGAGACAAGAGAAAAAAAAAGGCTAGTAACATTTGCAATGAATGGTCAGTGCTCCATCAAAACAACCTTTTTTCTAAAAAAAAACAATCCAAAAATATACATTCAAGGAAACCCACCCATTTCAAGGCTATAAATCATAGTTTAAAGAGAAAATTCAGATTTGTCATATCAATACAAGTGACTTTTTTTAATATTTTACCTTTTCGTTTCTTCTTAATTGCCCAAAAGGCGAGTGGTGTCGATCAAGAAGCATATATAAATAAATTTAAAGTGCCGCATAATCGTGCTCAAGGTGTGTTGGTGCTCCCAATAGCCTCAATATAAAACGATACCGGCACGCGGTCATAAAGCAAAGAGCATTGATCAAAACCATTCGATACAAGTATGTTGTACATATTGATTAAAAATATAAACGGGAAATACAACTCTTATTAATTCAATGTCCACTTCAAATTACAAAAGAGAAGATGGTTTTTGTAATTGAGAATCCTTGTGTTTGTTTTGGTACTCGGGTAATAAGTTGAATAAAGTATTACTGCATACTTTATTGATATCCATGTTGATGAATTTTTTTCATCTTGATTTACGCGCTGTCATTTCATAAAAGTTTTTTTTTAAAAGAATCGTATTGGACATAAAAAGAAAAACAAGGGGTTAAACACACAGGACGGGGATGTTGCACAATGTGATTTTCTTACTTTGTCGTTATCTTTCTTCTTTTTTTAAGAGTATGATTTAAGTTTAGATATACAAACCTACATCTAGTAGTTTGATCTAGTAATAAAAAATGAGTGAAAGGGAAAAAAAATAGAGGGAGAGAAATAGAAGGAAAGAAAAAATTAGACCTCGCACCATGTCATAGTTAAATTGAACCAGAAAAGAAATTATTAAGTAGGTAACAGAAAAATTATGGGATTTACGATAATCTGATGACTACAAAAAAAAAAGGAATTTAGTCATAAAAAGAAGGTATTATTATATATTTGTATGGGTGTTTAAAGAGAAGAAGATGAACTGTTTTCGTTCATTCTCCCTTTTTTTGCCAAGTACAAAAGATAAGCTGGTAGTTACATCTAATATTATAACTGTGATAAATATATTGGTTTATTATAAAAGTTAAATAACGAATGGATATTGTACGTGTGTGTGTTTGAATCTAGCGTGGCACATAAAAAAATCCATTGTCTATTTCTTACCAACCAATTTGTCTTTGGTACGACATGTCTCACTTTTTTTTTACCATTCCACAAGTATACAAAGCAGACAAAAAACTTTCTTTTGGTCAATTTAAATTTAAGCAATACTTTATATAAAAAGTCGCGGAAAATAGGTATTACTTTTATTCTTTTTCTCTTTTTTCTACTTTATATATTTTTATCTTTGTTATTTTGACATTTTCCCTTTTTTATTACTATACCAAATTTTTCTTTTTTTTTTATTTTATTTCTATTTTAACAAGAAGACAAGTGGAATTTCAGTTAAAAAAAAATAGAGAGACACGGCAGAACAGAGACGAAGAGGAGAAGAAGAAGAAGAAGAAGAAGTTATAAGAGCTTTTTTTTATGACAAGAAAAAAAGAAAAGTCATCTGCCTTGTAGATAATAGACATTTGTTTTTTGACAACGCAGCAACAAAATAAACAACAATCGATAAAAAAAACAGCACAACAAAAACGATACAATACATGATGAAAGCAGATACCATTGGCTACTTGATTAGTAGTATACTTTGTTTTTTAGGGACATGTATGATTGTATATAAAGTTATTCGACAGCCAAACCGACTCCGCTTTTTTATTCTAACATATGCACTCTTTACGTTACCCGCGTCTATTGTCAACACATTAACAAACGAAGGATTTACCTCCCAGAGATGTAATTCTATCTTGTATCTCGTTGTTACATTTCTTATGTTATTGTCACACATGTATATGTTAACAGATATGGGCTGCCGATTACGAAGCGAAGAAGCCAATTGGAGACACCCACTCGTCCTTGCCAGCGTTTTTTTCCTTTTATGTGCACTCGCTATGTTGCTTTCACAAATTATTGTATTATGCCAAAAACCTGACTGGATTTACCCCTTATGGAGTACATTTGTTACTGGTATTTGTATCTCCATTGTAAGCGTGAGCTTCATCTTTACCTACACTTTTATGCCCCTTATTTATTGGAAGAAAAACAGAAAAACTGTCGGCTACTCAAGAACCACCGCATTAGGGGTAAGTTTCTAGAAAAAATGCATCAATTATAGATACTAACATTTTATATAGATTTGGTTTTTTACTTTACAAAACCTATGGTTTGTTTGCTATGGAGCACTTTACATATGGTTCTTTATTCAAAACAATTGGGACCATTGGCAAATCTTATTAGCATTTGATTACACACTCCGCTATTTCCAAAACCTGATCTACTCCTGGCCCCCACCACCATTGATTATTGATTTCCTGACAGATCAATTGGCTACCACCGTGATTCACGTTGGAAGTAACCGAGACAGATACAATGGCAATATTGTGATGAATTCAGAAACCTACACTAATAGTGGCGACGCTCCAATGCATACGTTGTCCAAAGGAAAGAGAACCGATTTTATGAACGAGAGCGGAGATAGCCTATACGGTAGTAAGACGACTATTATCAGTTAAGATGATGAATAGAACAGAATTTACTCATCAAATACCTTTT
>VCJG01002062.1:0-12378 GCA_024140375.1 Backusella westeae | reverse complement strand
TAAACAGACAGGTCTTCTTCAAAAAATTTTTTTTTTTTTTTTTACTTTAGATAAAACTTTGATTTTTTGGATGTACCACAAAAAGGTTTTGATTTCAGCCCTTTCCTTATTGAAAATCTGCGATCCAGATCGTCTCAAGAATAGAATTACCGAAAATCCTTGTTCTATGGCTGAAAACAAATATAGTCCCCTTCTTCTCCTTTTACAGAAGATTATGGTCCATGTATCTCCTGATTTTTTTTTCCTGTGCAAAGTTACACATATTACGAATGTGGGAGAGATGGGGTGGCTTTCGTTAAGATTCATGCTATTTTAATACATGTTTATCAAAAGAGATAGTAATCAAATATGGATACCCTTTTTCCATGATATAAAGAGGGATAACATATCAAAAAGAAACTTCCATTTAGCAAAACTGCATTTTTTAAAATCTGTAAGTGACGGATCAAAATATATCCTTTTGACATTTGTAAAGAAATCTCCGAAAAAAAAGTTTCATATAGAAAAGGATGTTCTGGGTTCTACACTCCCCGAAAAAACGGATAACTCTAATTTTATTACACAATTTTGAGGCATATTATATGAAAAAGTAAATAGAAATACTCATTTACACACATACACATACAGAGACGCATATAAACGTAGATTTATTTAATAACACATAAAAGGCTCATTTTTTTTATCATTGTTATATTAAAAAAAATTTTTTATGATAAGATCGGCCCAATGCTTCAAGTGTGTAACGAGTAGATGCGCATTTTTTTTTAACATGTATTTGCTCAATGTGGTTCCGGAAGGTCTTATCGTTATTCCTTTTGATCATAACACCCCATCCCCAAATAAAGGAGGGTACAAGTGTATGTAGTGTAAACCTTTTAACGCATAAGAGAATAGAAACCATTTTTATTTGTGTCCAATATATATGAATCCATGTACATTTAAAGAACGATATTTCTCTCTTTGGTATTTTTTGACTTTACAGACTAAAATGAAAAAAGACGCGATCGCGAAAAATATCTTTATTAGTTCCATTTGAAATGAACTTCTCAACATCTTTCATGTCACTTTCTCTTTCTCTCGAATAGACGATATTAAGACCTTATCCTTATTTTTGTAGGCCTGGTAGGTTATTACTTTTTATCATCTGTGCTATTTGGCAACAAATACAGCTATTTATAATAAAGCAAAGTCTTGTACGACCTACCTTTTATATAAAGTTAAGTTTAAAAGGCGAGAGGAGCAGCCCACGTGGACAAAACTTTACTTCAACAAAATGGCCAACACTTGACTTTTATAGAAATTGCGATTTTTTTTATTGTCTTTTGGTTGACTTTACAAATTGCTTAGCAAAAGCGCCTAACCCGAACATATTCTAACCCTTTTCTTGTATTTTATTACGAAAGGAAAAGTGTTATTGAAACATCAAGTAGTTGGTAAAGAGATGGATTGAAACATGATGTGCATTTCTTGTGAAGCCATTAAGGGGGAAAAGAAACACGGAGAAAGTGAACGAAAGTATAGGCGGAGGGTAATTTATCACTTGTAACATATGTTATTAATGGAATTAATATATAGAGTTTAGAGATATGGTAAACACCCCTTGATTTACAATAGATATCGGGGAGGCCTTGACTCCAAATAATGAAATCATAGCTTTTCCTTTGTTAGTATTTATCGATACGATTATTATTGCAAATCTAATGATGGATTTGAGCCATGCAAGTAACAAAAGAACAAACGCAACAGCGTGGAATGGAAGAGTTATATCATGATAGTAAATAAAGTTTGAAATTAATTTTATTTAATAAAATGTTGTCAATGAAGATCATTCGCACTTAATACTTCATCTTAAATAATACCATGATACCACTTGATTAGAATGGCATAATGTATGATAATTTATCCCCCCAGTCTTAAAAGCACAACTGTTTATGAATCTAGAACTTGTCACAACTCTTAAAAGAAGCTAAACCAAACTCAATAAACAATAGCAAAACAAAAAACAAATAGATGTGAAAGAACAAACGTATGCATGCACATAGGAACAAGTAAAAATTCAGAATATGTTTAAAATTCAGGCAGTGAAAAGAGTCTTTGAGTGTTCCTATAAAAGGAAGCACTTTAGATTCAAAACCAATTGAAATGGGTGATAAAAATAAATTAAAAGAGTAAAAAGCGAGCGACTTTATCAAAAAATTCCCGTTTTGAGTGTGTTTAAGTCACGCAAAAAGTTTACTCCTCTCTTTCATAAGTTGGTTCTACATACTTTTCATCTGAATTTTTTTTTATTATATAATTAATAAAAAAAAAATTCTCTTTTTTTTTTCTCTTTTTCTCTTTTCTCACTTTTTTTTATTAAATACCCTTTTTTTCTTCTTGTTCCTTTTAGCCTTTTTCTCCCTCTCTTTTATTCCTGCCATTCCTTTTTATGCCAACCCTTATTGAAATGTCACCTTCTCCTAATGCAGTCCTCATTCCAGGACAGGTAACCACAGCAACAACAACAACGACAGCTACGACAGCTGAGTTGTCATATAAGGAAGTCATAAGACAACTTGCAGCACAAACACAAATGAAACCCTATGGAGATATTCCACCAATGCTTAATAATAAGAAGCGAAATAATAAGAAGAGAAGACGTCAAAAATTAAATAATAATCAAAGAAGAATGTCTCATGTCGAGGATTGGATTAAAGTCGACAGTAAAGAGTCTTTGCCTGACGAAGAAGACTTGGTAAATTTGTTATTGTTTCCAGTATTTAGTAACTGTACTAATTTATATTACATCATAGGTACAATCTTCGCCCTTTAAGAACCTCTTGTCACAGGACTTCTTTACCCAGGTCTTGCCTCTTCATATGCCTCCACCTTCCCTCAGTAAAAAGGACTTTTTTTCAGAAGATGATTCAGTTGTTGATTATGGGATGGAGGACGATGACGATGAGGACGACGACGATGATGATGATGACGATGATGACGACGAGATTGAAGATATCGATGATATCGAAGACGATGACGAGGAGTTTGATGATATGAAGAACGACAAAGAGAAGGGATATCATCATAGATTACGTAAATCATTTACAAAATCGGCCTCGTTTATTTCAACATCAGCAACACATACCATTTCATCTTCCCCACCTCAGCTGTCAAATATCGATCATCATTTATGGCAGGAAACAATTGCTAAACTAAAGCAAACACTTAAAATTACAAAACAACAGCCGCCAGAGGACGAAAAACCACAGGATGAAAAGAAAAAGGAAAAAAGCTTTAAAAAACGTACAAAGATGATGATTCCTATGCCAATACCACCAAGAAAACCAATCAAAAAACAAAAGAGAAGATCTGAAGCCACGACCCAACCTCGCTTTAATCCTGATACCAATACTTATACAAGAGATACTCGCTCCAATCCCGACCATTTAAGAATCATCTCGGCCGAGCTCAACATGATGCGAAAACGGAAACTCTTGAGTCCTTTGAAACCAAGGGGTTTTCTTCCTAGAAGAAAGGATCCATTTGTGCGTGGTGAAAATCGCAAGAGATCACAGTTGATTACGGAATATACACTATGAGGTGGTCATATATACATATGGGAGGAAACCCCCAGCAATACTAATATACATATATAAAACGAATAAATAGTTAACTCTTATACATACACACGCGCGCACATAAATATGTCACTTTTTACCTTTTTTTTTCTTACCACATAATAATATTAAACCAATAAAAACTAATGAAATAAAAATTATGTAAGAGTTAATTAAGGTTTATATATATATATATTTGCACATGAAAATCAATTCATGTATAAACAAAACTGTATACATTTTCTTTATTCTCAATAAATGATCAACATAATGGAGAGAGGGTTTCTGTTATCCCCATAAATAGAACATACATCAATTTGCTGCATTTTGGATTGGTTGGCCCTGGTTTTAAAAATAGAATTTTTATTTGCTCATCCTTGGCTTTTTATTACAAGCCCATATTTTTGGGGCATAACTATTTTCATTGAATAATGAAATGATCTCTATTTCACACGATGTCTTAAACCTTTCATTCTTGTACAAGGTGTGTAGGATGTGTGTGTGTATTTATATATTACTCCGCTACAATACGGATTGTTAAAAAAGAATGAGAGGGTCATTTTTTTCCCATCTGTCATGCATAGGCACGATATCAAAACGTTTCCACTCTGTTCCATGGTTTACTAAATTAGCAAAAGCTTTGATTTCTCTCTTTCATAAGAGCATCACAAAAATCATTGCGTTCAAAGTCAATAAAAAAAAGGAACGCTGAGAAAAAGGGTTTATATTTTTAGAATGCAGGAATAATATATTGCTCTAGTTTTATACTACGGCTATAAGTCACCATCAGCCCAGCTTTAAATAACTTTGGGTATGTCTCATTTAAACCCTTGTTTGACAAACGCTGCGCTTATATAATCCTTTACCAATCATATACCGTTTTTAACACATTTTACATGTAAGCTATACTTGTCAATAAGTTTAAAATAAGCAATATATGAAATAAACTTATCCATTTCTCGGAGTATATATCCAAAACCCTTAATTTTAATTTGTTTGATTTGATATGAAACTCAAAACCTTTCGTATCGTACCTGAGAAATAGTGTCCTGGATATGGGGTCAACTCAAGATATATACTCTTGATCCATTGCTTCTTTTTTTTATAGGATCTTTATTGTCGACATTCTTCAAAGCACCTTTCTGCTTATGGTTTTTTACTTTTTTAACAATCTAGTTTGTTTCGATACTCTCAGACCGACGTTCTTGGAGAACATATATCAAAATGGAGATGAGGAAAACAACCATCAACAATTCTAGAACCCCCAAGAACAGCAAATAAAACCCACATTCCTGTGAAACCTGTTCAAATATGAGGGTTCTTATCGATAAGAAGAACAAATCAAACAACCATCAGAAGTGGTGTCGTTCTATCAAATGACAATATTCTAATTTTACGATTGAAATAGGCCGCAAGAATTTACTAGTAGAGTAATATTGTTACCATAAAAGATTGGCTGAAAAGATGGACGTTAAGAGGTTTTATCAATAGACCACTTCACAACATCGAATTGGATGAGATATAAATACAAAACATAAATAACGAGAAGACGAGGGTACCTTTGTGCTCACATAAATCACTGGCAATTATTGCTATTTTTGGGCGAAAAATAACATTTATTCTTTTTCTTATCTGCTTTTTGAAAGACATATATAAGAAAAATCAATTCTTCGTTTATAAATACGCAGTATTCTTTTACTCTCTAGCTCTGAATGCAATCATCAGACTTGAAGTGAAAAGCTGGGTTAAAAAAATGTCACACATCGGACTTTCTAGGCTTTTCTGTGATTCTTATACGTAGTGCACTGTGATTTATGTGGAATATCTTTACTTACATTGGCTATGATCAAACTGCCTACTGAGATTTTAAGCCTGATATTTATCCATTTACCTCTAATACAAAAACAAGAATGCATGCTTGTTAGTAGACAATGGAAAGAGCTGATACGGGCCAGCAGTCTATACAATAGCATCCATATTAGTTCTCCTGATGTATTCAAAAAGTTTATTGATTTCATTGAGCAACAGCCAGAGCTCGGACGTCAAGTGGAAAGTTTAATACTACTTCAATGCATCGATTTCACATTCAACAGAGAGAAACTGATTCTGCTTTTTCCCAACGCAAAGAATATTACAATATCAAGAACTTCAAGAACACCGAATGCTGTGCCAATCAAGAATCAGCCATCTCTATTGACCTCATCTGTAAATGTCCAAATTCAAAAACTACAAGATTTTAATGAATTTGAATTGACAAGACTATTAATGACTCACAACTCATGTCACAGCCTTAGGACCCTCAAGTTAAATAGACAACCATTAACTACCACCGATATTCTTCCCTCGCTTAAAAACATGCCTGTTTTGGAGATTCTAATACTAGATGGTTTTAAACTCACAATGGATATTTGTGAGACGATGCATAAAAACCTACCCTCACTAGAATCGTTTGTCGTGACCAATGCAGATTTATTACCAACGAGGCTTCCGCATCATATCGGACCCAACACATCACTTACAACCCTCGAAATATCACCATATGTTTATCCCAACGAGCCGTATAGCTTTAATTGGTTAAAATACTTTGCAAGGAAATATAGCCATTTAAAACGCTTCAGGTTCAACTTGTATGATGTCGTTATACTTGGAGATTGGGGCATTGATTACCAGGTCCAAATGCCACTCTTATTCCAAAACTGCGGTTCAAATCTGACATCGTTTTATCTCAATTGTCTTCTTGATCCGGATCTCAAGGTACTAAAGGAAATAGACAATCTCGGATATCACTTGAGAGAGCTGGAAGTAGATGGATTCAATAATATTGACGGATATACGGTTTTGGTAGGATCAAATCAGTCGAAATGCATTGAAAGACTCGATTTACTCAAGGTGCACCCGCAATACAACCTTGGAAAATTGAAGGGCATGGAACGTCTTAAATCGTTGAAATTGCAGTTCATAGGTCCCTTTGAAACCTACACTGGTAGCATCCTTGATGCAGCAGCCTTTGAATTGCATGTACAAGAAAATACGATTGATATAGTTGAACTGTTTAGTTATTTCCCTGAATCTCTTGAATCAGTCCATATTATAGGCGTTGATCTTGAATTTAATATCGATACAACAGGGGAAATCCATTCATGGTTTCACCAAATCAAGGCACTCAAGCTGACCAATATCCATGTAGAGAAAGCAAAGATCGACAAATTCATTTCAGCCTGTCTACCGAATCTAACGTCGTTGAATCTCAATAGTACTTTTAATACGCAGGTGGGAACATTTTTGATACCACATCATCATCTTTCTAGCCTGAATATTTATTTGGGACCATTCTTGATTCAAGAGTTTTTACAAAATGTCTGTGTGGTTCAAAAGGACAAGCAGCCTCAATATTTTACAGAAAATAAACATCAACCCAAGGGCTATTCGAAACTGAGCAATTATCTTTTGCCTGTTACTTTGGATGACCTCGATAGTAAACAGTTCCTGACAATTATATGTGCATCACTCGACAACTTTGTATTTCTTGAAAAGGATGTCTTTTTTTCAAGTTCCTGTATTTATTAGTTGTTTGTAAATTAAATAAAAAACAGAAGAATCTTGTATACCTTTTAACTACTATGGGTCTAATGGTGACAGTCATCGTGATAGTGGACTTTGCTGCACTCAGAGTTTTATTATTAATCCAATCAGAAGCTTGGTTACTGTTGCATTAAAGTGTACGTGCAATCCTACTTTACGCGTTCAAAGCCCCTTGAATTAACCACTAAACCCAAATTGACAAGCCCGCTTACGTGTTGCCAAGAATGGTAATAATAAAAAAAAAGAACAAAAAGCCTGTACTTTTTGCTTTTTTGGGGGATGTTTTTTCTTCTTTTTTTCACGAGTAATACACGCTGTTTAATGCATAAAGACTGATGAATAGTTTACCAACTGAAGTTCTTCACAATATATTTATCTATTTGCCAATAGTACAAAAACCAGAATGCATGTTTGTTTGTCGACAGTGGAGAGAGGTGATACGAGCGCTCAGCTTATTCAATACAATTCACATAGCGAGTAAAAAGGCACTTGGCAACTTTCAAGATCTAATCGAGGAAAACCCATCCATTTGTCGTCAAGTCGAAACTCTAACATTGTCCAAATGTATTGACCACCACTTTGACAAGAAGGAACTGCTCTCACTTTTCCCTAGTTTAAAGAAAGTCATATTAATAAAAACACCAGAAAAGAAGTCAATATCACCCAGATCGTCGAGCCAAACTACCATTCGTCCGCAAGAATTAGACTTGACATGTACATTCAAGAATTGTCGAATTCAAACTATTCAAGACTTTAACGACTTTGAACTCGTCCGCTTCTTACTCACGCGAGACTTTTGCTCCCACCTTGTCACACTCACTCTAAACGCATACACCGTGTACAGCTCCCCAAGCTATATATTTCGGTCATTGAAAAACATGTCTCGCTTGAAGCATCTAAACGTGTTTGGTTTCGATATAACGATGGATGACTGTGAGATGATACAAGTCAATATACCTTCTTTGGAATCCCTTAAATTCGGAAAAGTGAATTTGTTACCATGTCTTTTACCTAGGAACATAAAGCCGGCCACCACGATTCGCCAGCTGGAAATTATACCCGACTTTGGCCGCACTCAAGCCATCAACCCTGCATGGTTAAAGTATATCTGCAGAAAATATACCAATCTGAGGCAACTAAAGTATATGCTCTGTACATTCTATCAATATCTTGAATTGGCTGATGCCTATCAGTCCCAGATCCCGCTCCTACTTTTGAACTGTGGCTCCCAGCTCACCTCATTGTCACTCAATTGCGCCTTGGACCTGGATCTCAAAGTAATAAAGTCGTTGGATGAATGTGGATGTCGAATCAACGAGTTGGAAATGGATGTTGCAAAGAGCGCTTATGGGTTTGATGCACTGACGAGAACAAACCAGGCAAGGCATGTTAAGACACTCACACTGATACACGTATTGCCCAAAAACAACCTGAAAAACTTGAAAAGGATGAAATGTCTCAAGTCACTGACGATAAATTACACCAAGCCTGAGGAATTTCGGTATGGCAGCGTGGATTATGGGGAGGTTGGCTATGACAGAAAAGGCAAGAAGATAGGCTTGATGGGGTTATTGGACATCTTTCCAGAATCGCTCGAATCGGTCACTATCAGATATGCCCAACTTGAGTGTGATATAGGTCAACCCAAGTTGAATCAAATCAGGAAATTACACCTGGAGCATGTTAAATTGACAAAGGAAAAAAGATTAGACGATTTCATCTCACACTGTTTGCCACATTTACAGTCATTGGCCTTGGTTGATATTGCTAATTTAGACAGAGAATTCACAATACCGGCTCACCATCTATCCCATCTTGAGCTTTATCCGGCTCATGATGCTTACAAGAGTATATGTCTCATCACAAGTGATTGCCAGCGTCCCCGTTGTTATACCAAATACAATCGTCAGTGCAATGTCTTTTCAGATTTGAGTAATGATGCTCTGCCTCTCTCATTGGATGATTTCGTCGATGAAGAGTTCTTGACAGTTGCGTGTGGTTCGGTGAAGAGCTTTGTTTTTCATGGAAAAGATGCTTTTTTAGTATCAGATAAAGATGAATTTAAATCATCAGTAATGGCATAAAAATAAAATAAAAAGTATGTAATACCATCCATTTTTATTTGATTTTTTCACATAATAGAAGCCTTTTTGTGAGTTATTAAGGATCTTCCTTTCCAATCATTCTTCTGTACTCGGGATCATTCAAGTATTTCAAATAGTGTTTTTTGGCGGAATTTTCGCTAATGCCTATTTTGAGTGATGCAGCAAGCATAGACATTTTATCATTTGCAAGGTAGCCAAATAATGCTCTTAGTTGACCGTGAGTGTAGATGCCTCTAGGCTGGTTTGGAACTGGGATTCTTTGCTGTGGATCAGCCAAGTACCGGCGATAGTACTTTCTAGCAGTGTGCAAGCCCATCTTTAGTTTTTTTGAAGCAGTCTGGATGCTCATCTTGTCGTTGACTATGTAATCAATAAGTTGTTTCACATCTTCTTGCGTATAATGTTTGCCATTATCCGATGGTTTTTTCTTTGGAATATAGTAGCCATTATTTTTCAAATATCGATTATAGTGCTTTTTAGCCGTCGTGTCACTCACACCCGCCTTGTCTGCAGCAGCTTTTATCGTCATGTTATCATTGACTATATAACCAACCAGTTTATTTGCATTTTTTTTCCAGCAGGCAATCTTCTTCTTGCTAATCACAGGGCATGGTTTGGAGACACTGTGTTTTGGGCCGTCGAAGTACTTGTTGTAATGATATCGTCCAGCACCATATGTCATATTTGTCTTGATCGCAGCGTCTCGTATAGTCATTCCATCGTCAACAATATATCCGATAAGCACTTTTATTTGCTGCTCTGTATATTTTGTTTTGTGTTTTCTGGGCACATCTACTTTTTTGATTGGACCTGCCAGATACTTGCTGCGATAGATAAGCCCTGTCCTGTAGCATATGTTTACTTCTTTTGAGGCTGCTTTTATCGTCATTTTTCTGTTTTTGACGCAATCAATGAATCGCTTGATTCTTTCCTCGCTTCCTTCTGATCTTTTCTGGGTCTTTGGTGGTACTTGCAATACTTGCAACATGAATTTGATGTCAGTTTCTTCTTCTAGCTTGACTTTGGGAAAGGTGGGCACTGGATCGTTTTCGCATTCTGTTACTTTTGCGTCGACTGTACTGTCAACTTGGCTATCGTCAAAATCTTGCTCTTTTTTCACTACGACATTCGATGCTTGATTCCTTGTTTCGGCCATTTGTAGTATAGGTATTGTACTACTACTAACACAGCTTAAAAGGTGACTATTATCATATTCTTGCTCTTGCTTTATTACGGCATTCGATGTTTGACTTCTTGTTTTGGTCATTTGTTGTTGTTAATTTTGAATAAAAAATGTTGATAAAGAAAGTACAAAGGAAAAAGAAAAAACCAAGCACGTCCAGGAGTTTTGTTTTCAAATTTAAACCCAGTCGTTGCTCATATCTTGGATTATTCACTTTCTCTTATTGACGAATTATTACCAACTGCGAATTATTCAACATTAAAATCCATTAAAGCATTTAAAAAATAAAGTTTTATTATGATATTCAAATCAATAAAGTAGAGGTAATTTATAGATAAAATGAAAAAGATACAAGCTACCAAGTTACTTTTGCTTGTGTTTGAAAAGATATGAAACCAAGACGAGCATTCGCTTGATCATTGCGCTGACCACGCTTTATATTCATCGATTATCGGAAGAACCATTCGCTAGACTGGTATTGGATAAAACCGCTAGATTGATAACAATGTCACCCAGTAGAGATATGCGTCGGTAACTTGGATACCACTTTTCTTGATTTACGGATTTGGACTGCATTCGAGACTGTATATTAGAGTAGGCTTTGTTTTGTAGGTGAATGGTGTTTCTAAAGTAGAAAGAGCCCAGTCTGAGTAACTACTCCTTTTGGTTTTCTTGTTTCTTGATATTTGGTCTTGTCTTGTGTGTAATATTGATATAAGTGGATGATAGAGTATTCGTGCCACTAGTTTTCGATTTTTTTGAAAATTGTATCTCTGAATACCATGACTAGCAGTATTGTGATGAATGAAGAGACTGGTAGTAACACTCAAGAGGCTAAATGGGAGTGTTTCCGGTAGCATAATCAAGTGCATGCAGGTAGATTGTATAGGTAGTCAAGTATCTTGTTCTTTTTCAAGTAGCAAACAAGGTGAAGCAGAGTACAGTAGATTATAGTGGTTGTGAGGTTAGTCTATTAGCGAAATATCATACAACTGGCAAGGAAAGTATATTGATATTCCAAAAGTGATCACGTATATTCACCATGATAATCACGATGTTGTAAATTACCATGATGAATAAAGTATAACAGACCAACCATTTCTCCTTCATAATTGACGCTGAAAGAGAACACATACATATTCATATCCGAGTGTTGAAGTAAATATGAATATATATCCATACAAGATAGCAATATCCAACCAAGAGTATCAAGGTAGATAATATACAGCTGAGGAGGAGGTTTTCATTTCAACAAGACAAATGCAGACGTAGTGACCACCAAAGAGTGAAGGTAGATATAAAGTAGTTCAGCTAGACCAGACCAGGACCAATGGCAGTTTGGTAATTTTGTTTTTTTGCTCACCAATGATAAAAGTAAGCTTGACCAGTAAGTGAAACTCGCTTGAGGTTAGGTGTAACGGTAAGCTGCTTTACAGAAAGACGAAGCATGTTTTGTAGGTGATTGTTTGTGTAGTTTTTGCATTAATGTAGATACTTCTTGCTTGTTTGATTGGTTTCTTTTTCTTCAGTTTGTTCAAGTGCTCAGGTAAGATTCACCATTTCGGAACACCATTGAAGATCATTGGAAGCTTCATGTAATTCACCTTCTGAATTGTCCCATCAATGTAGCAATGAAGACACTAGCCCATACAGCCAGGATGAGTAACAGTCTGAAAATTAAAAAATGGCACTTGCAGCGATTGTTTTATTGGTTTTACAGTTGCAAGCTATGTAGTATGAAGATCAGTCTTGGTTATTTTTTCTTTATTTTTTTATTTTACTTACTACCATTCAATCAATTACGAGTATTTAAATTGTTTTTTTCTTTCTTTTCTTCTTTCCCTTGTCTGTGTCTATTATATCTTGTTTTTCTTTTCTTTTCTTTTCTTTTCGTTTCTTCTTTTTTGTGTTC
>VCJG01002060.1:13021-26416 GCA_024140375.1 Backusella westeae | reverse complement strand
GTAAGTCGGTTCTATCGGTTGTCATTCAAGAGTCACTTGTAGAAACGCATCTGAATGGCTTTTTTGTTTTTCTTTTTTTTTTCTTTTTCTTTTTCTTCGTCTATATCGTGCAAGTCGGTTCTATCGGGTGTCACTCAAGAGTCCTCCATAAAACGTATCTTTGTGATCTATGGCTCTGAAAAACTTAATCGTCGAATCTACTGAATTTTAAAGGAGTCTCGTTGGTATCGCTAAATATGGATAATAGAGGAAAAATGGCGACTTAGGGATATCAAGAACAACTGCTTGAGAAGCAAAACTTACATTATGTATCAACTAGACATAACCTCCCAGATTGTTATTACACCATGTATAAACCCAGTTGGGGATCATTTCTATAATTTTGATTGAGTTTAATAAAGTAAAAACGTTCTCAACAGGTTGTTAGCGAGTTTAAGGAAATAAATAAAAGAAGAGAAAATCGTGAAAAAAATGGAATCTCATCGCAATATACAACGGTGAGATTTGGTTGAGGCTTTATTAAACTCTTAAGATTGTATCATATTTCATTGGAGATGCACTGGGTCTCGTATTTTTAGAAATAGCCTAATACGTGACACGAGCTATGTTACAGTTGGTATGTCAAACATTGGCGACTGGATCACATCATACATGTCAATGTATGATTGAAGTTGCAAAATACGACACTATACCAGCTGTATGTATGTCTTAAAGTAATAACTATATATTTTATTATTTACCAATACTCTGTCACCATGATATGTATCTATAGACCGACTATGCAGAGCATCATTTAAAGACTCGATTGATTCGGATAAAAACTTTGTCTTTGTCGCCCCTTTTAACTGTATTGAAGCTATAGTCTCTAAAATACTCTCCTTACCTTACAATGGAAAAATAAATCTTACATAATAAGGTATGTCTTGGAAAGAAGGCATATTGAACGATTTTGATGCACTCAAATATTTTCATAGAAGTACCCAAAGCACCATCTAACATAACAAAGAACCTGATTGCCAATATCTCACTTGGATATGTAAGAATGATAGTTGATCTATTGTTATACTAAGCATTATCACAGTCTATTTTGACAAGTCTGATAAATTAGAGATGATCAATATTATGACCTAGCAAGAATATTCTTATTTATTTCTGTTCAAGATAATAATAAATATATAAAGTCATCCATTTGCTATGTAAAAATATAAAGTACGTAAAAAACGTATAGCCAGATATTTCTATGGCAGTCACCATTATTTATAAAAACAAACAAACAAAAAAAAAAAGCTTGTTTTTTCCTTATTCCTGTTGTTGTCAAAATTATATGTCTAGTGAAAGTGCAAATGCAAGTTTAAGTGCTGTTGGTCCTAGGTTCAAGGATGGTAATAAGCGTACTTTTGTTCATGTTGGTTCCTTTTGAATTAATGATTTAAAAATAGAGATAATCGTTGCAATCAAACAAGTCCAGTGTCTACACAAGAAAATTAACCTGAAGAATATTGTTGAACATCTTGAAACTTTTATCATCAACAGTTACGATGATAAACCAAGCAGTCAATTTAAGAGTGACTGGATCAACAGGATAATCCAGATCTTGAAGTCATTGGAGATCCCTTTCGTATGAACAAGTTTTGTAGAAAATACTTGATCGATTTTGACGCGCTTTTTTCCCTTTTTTAGATCAATACCAAACCTGACTGGGGAAATATTGCATTTGGAATATTAGACAGCCAATTAAATAAACGAGACTCCATCCCAAGCAGTACAACCGAGACATCCACATCGATCTTGGCATCATTTACATCGGCATCAACATCTACCACTACTAACTCAGGATCCAATTCAACCCAACAAAGACTCACCACCGCAGATAAAGAGAGAGCCATCAAGATATATCGTAATCTAAATCCATCAAGAATGTGGAGGCTCTCATCTGGTACTATTGTTGAAAAGAAGATGGAAGAGTTCGCCCTCAGATGTAATTACGAGCAGTAAGTGTTTAACACATCATCTTATTATAATATTCAAACGGTATTAACATTACGTATTTTTCAGCCCTTGCCATTCAATTATCTTTGACACGAATGACAATTGTTGGGAGGATGTATTTACTCCAGAAGACTTGATGGAAATCAAACATTATAATCTCAAACAACTCACTCCCCTCCCCGAAGACCTTGATACCTATTTGAAGAAGTTTATATCTGTTTCAAATATCAATGAATTGTATGGAAGAATCACCGCTCAGCAGGTAGACCCCTCGAAAAACCCCGACAAGGAATGGGTTCAATCAACCATTTATAACTGCTACAAACTGTTGCTTCATAATCATTTCCCATTGTCAGATCAAAGTGAAGCAGATATCATGCGCAGAATATGTCAGGCCATTGATACTGCTTTTGATTCCTCCATTATTGACTGTAGATGTGGAGAAAAATCGAGCAATGCATCCAGTAATAGCCGTAACCAAGCCCGAACACTTGCCAGTATTAACCAGATCCAACGAAAGCTACCAGGGAGAAAGGTAGACATGATATTTAAAAAAGGCTTGTTTGAATTTGGATGCATCGAAGCAGGTCGGTTAAATGTCGAAAATGGAACAAAGGAGCTTTGTGATGGTTCCTTCAAAATGCCCAAGGTCATGAAGGACATATTTGTACAATTATCAAGTTCTTCACCTACACTTGTTAGAGACCTTTCCGTTGTTGGTTTTATAATCATGGAAACCAAGTTAACATTGCTGACGTTGGACTCCCCCGCTGGTTATGTGTGCAGAGTCAATAGACTCCTCCCTCTCTTCTACCCTGACACCATCGAAACTTTTAGTAGACAGATGCTGCCGATCATTCAAGTCATATACCAAGCAAGGGTACTGATGGAAAATACATACTCATCACTCATTCATGACCATACATCTCTTTCCATCGGTTTTAATAATGATAAACAGAGCCCGATCCCTCCTTGTTTCCAAAGCATGGCTCCTCTTATTAAAAAACGCAAAAGAACAAACAGTTCAGAGGTGGAAAGCGAGGAATCATAAATAATTCTTTTTTATTCTTTGTACATATGTCATATACACGCACAAACTCACATCATTTTAATAGTTGTATTATCATAACCTTAATTAATAATACCTATTTTATTTATTTAAAAAAAAAAAACAATAAATATGTACATGTTCCATTCAACATATGCTATGTAATATATTGTTTAGTGGGTCAGATAAAGATAGCGAACTTATTGTATTATTTTAATAGAATATCAACTCGAAATTGGAGATATCAATATCTTGAAAATCCCATAAAAGCTTGAAGTATTTTTTTAAGAAACAAAAAAAAAGTGGTAGTTTTTCGTATTAAATATCTAATATTTGTTGTATGATAATTGACTACTTTATTCGTTTTTTTCAAAAAAAAAATAAAAATCCCCAAATTGAGTAATTGTGATTGACTTAAAAGGTTTAAACTTTCCAGCTTACCCAATACGCTTAAATGATATAGTCTAGAATTCTGGCTTCTGTATCATAAAAGAGTACCTTTGTCGCATCAACAGCGAGGAATTTAAACCAATCGTGATCTTTTAAAGAGTCAATCGCGGCTAACTCTCGTCTGTAGTATGATATGATGTAAAAAAAATAATACGATCTATAAAAATCATGCCTTTTCTCCGATTTCCTTTACGTGTTTTTCCATTTAGAATAATACGATTTAGATTGTTGGATAGATATATAATAAACATACGCTTATTGAGTTCTCTAATATTAATACCACTAAATAAAACTTTCTTAAGGAGAGTGATGAGAAGTTGCGGGAAAAAAATTGAAAGGGAAATGTATCGTTTCAAATTAATTAAATTATAAGAGAACATGGATTTATTTGTCAGCCAGATCTAACTGATTGAATAAGCTTTTGTTAGATCCCATTCAAGTGTAACACTTTAGGAGGTAACTAAAACTATGAAAAGTTTTTTATAAAAAAAACAAACAAATAAGATAAATAATGAAAAGCAATAGATTTATTTTCTCATGTGTGAACTGTACAAAAACTAAATGGTATCGATGATGATATGTAAATAGTTGTCTTATTAAGCTCTAGCAGCTTCCAACTTTTCCTTGAACAAGGCTTCAGCACCGTTCCAGACAGGAGATTGCTGACGGTCCTTCAAGGCCAACATGGTGGGTAAGAGATCGTGGGAAAACATGTCGGAACTTTCTCTGGGCAAGAGAGTAGGCAAGTGATCGATAGAGCAGACATCAAGAGGATAGTTGTTTGAGGTCTCGACGGGGACGATAGGCTTATCAAAGGTGGTGTTGATGGAGTAGACAGGGATAGGGTTGTTGGGGTTGGTAGTATCACAAGAGACATCACAGATGATGGAAAGCTTACGTTCAGCATCAATCAACTCTTGGGTGATGAAAGGAGGAATCTTTTGGTTAAGGTAGATACAGTTGACGAAGATGTCGGATTCCATGATTTCAGGGAAAGGACCACCCTTCTTGGTTTCATTGATATCCCACTTGATGATGTTTTCTTCGGGGATACCAGCCTTACGGGCAAAGTCGCAAGCACCAGTACCACAACGACCCAAAGCACCCATAACCATTACCTTAGGCCATACATTACCGTTGGCAGCAACTAAAAAAAATCACATTTTTATTTAGTTGAACGTTTCACTTATTTCCTCCTGTCCTTTATATTACTTACCAGCATTAGCCAAGCGGTCCTTGGTGTGAGAGATCAAAGCATCCTCATTAGGGTAAGGGGTCAAGGCACCGTACTTCTCGGAAGCGTTGGTCTTTTGGTGGCACCAAACATCAATGGCGACAGCGGAACCAGCGAAACCGGCCATGTAACCAAAGGCAGCGACGCGACGACCGTTGGCATCGTTCAAGAATTCGAGATCAAGAATGGTACCGTTACCAGCATCGAAGCGGTGCAAGATTTCCTTCCAGCCACCTTGGGTCTTGAAGCAGTGAGCAAAGAAAATGTGGGTGTGGTGCAAAGGAGAGTCATCGTTCTCAGGGAGTTCCTTCAAACCGACAATGTAAGCATCAGCAGGAGCATCAGTCTTCCAGCTAAGCTTGTCAACGAGAGGACAGCCAACCCTAAAAATAGATGTATGTAAATATCACCATTTTCCCCAAAAAAAAATTTTTTTTTTTTGCGCCCATCACTTAATCACTTAGAAAATACTTACTTGGCATATTCTTCATCGTCAAAGATACGTTCCTCAGAACGCTCAACAGTGACCTTGAAACCAGCGTCCAACAAGGTCTTGGCAGTGGAAGGGGTCAATGCAGCTCTATGTTCCATAGGCTTGGTTTCAGCACGGAGCCAAAGATGAGGGGCAGAGTTGGTCATTTTTAATAAAGTTAGAATTTAGTTTTTTAGAGAAAAAAAAGTATAAAGGAAAATAAAATAAGAATGAAACGTTTATTTATATGAAAACCATTTGTGTGGAGAGATGAGATTGTGACTTCTGGGATTAATTAGCTCCAAGCAAAATAAGGGCAAACATTGTCAATCTCAGCCGTATTTCCTTATATAGTATTTGTTTCAGATGGCATTATCTGTTAAGGGTTGTGGGGCAGAAAAAAAAAAAAAAAAGAACCATTAGTTTTTTACAACTATTAATGTCTAATGTTAGCCGGACTTACAGTGAATGATACATGTAATAGTTGATTCTTTTCTTCGATTTGAAACTATAAGAGATGAAGAGTGTTAGATGTTGGCTGTCAATTGCTTTTTCTTCTTCAAGTTCATGCTACATACTAAAAGACACAAAACGCCATTATCAGACACTTCAAATGACACCTCAGATGAGTGATCCAGGGCCTTTTTACAAAGCATGATTTGCGAGTAGGGATAGCTGTGATATTACGAGTAAGTGACACAGATTATCTTCATCCTGTGCTACTTACCTCACTTTAAGTTCTCTATTGCAAAAGAAATTCACAAATGATTCGGAGTTTTCAGGATAATCCATCTAACCAATATTTACTTATTTAGACAAAGTCCATTTTTCCCTCTTGATCTTGATCTTGATTTTATTCCCTTTTTGCTCTTATAATCTCTACCTCTACAATGTTATCCTCTCCAACTGCCTGCATTCTGAAGGATGGATCCATTGGTGAAAACACAAATGTAATTGTTTGGCAGGTATCATCCAGGTCATTCAAAGCTGTGATGAACCATTCCGACTAGTGAAAGAGATCCATACTTGAATATCACACCCATTTTATGTGATAAATGATTTACCTTCATCACCATTTTCTGGCTTTGACCTTCCTGTGTGATGTTAAGGCCGAAATCCTCATCTTCAGGCTCGAGTGTAGTGAGTTTAGATCTTACCAAGCGACCTCTTTCTCTATCAGGATTTCTATGAAGAAAACAAAGTGTCAAATCCGTTTGCTTTCAACAAGCCTCATTCTTGTTATTACACTAATTCAAGCTGGCCTTCCTCATATTTGATTTCGCAGGAACTGTCAACAGGAACAGCGCCAGCTTGGGCGATAGGGGAAATTAAGTGCAGACAATCAATCAGATTCTGTAAACCAACAGTGAACTGGGGGATATCGATATCCTGTCTTAAGAAATACTCAAACATGGGCTTCTTTAAAAATATCACTGCCTTCATAGTGCGTGCTTCTTCCACTGTGAAGGTAATGCCTGCTTCGTAAATGTGGCAAGTCGTCATCTTTATGTTGGTTTAAGCATTCCATTGTCTCATTGTTAAAACATGTCTTCTTGTTCTTACATTTTTAAATTGTATTGTTTTTAATAAAAGTATAAGACTTCCAGTACTGTTTAGCTTTCCCTTAAAGGGAACAACTGATCGTACTTGTTCCATGGTTGAAAAAAAAGTGGATCTACTTTATTTTTACTGCGCGAGTCTTTTTTAAAAAATGAAAGAAATGCAAAAAGTCACGTAATACAGCATCACGTGCTATTGGATCCAACAACTTTAAGCATCCTTCATCTTTGTCATTTTATAGAATATCTTTGCAGGAAAATAAACCAATTGACTGTAATTAAAAATAGATTATATTCGACTTTAATAAAGATTAGTTATAATTGGTCTCCTTTGGTGTAATCAGTAATATCTCTTTTTTTCAATAACTCCTCTTTCAGCTTCTTGGCTTCATTTTTGATCCTTTCATGTTGTCATTCTACAAAGGCCAGTTCTTACAATGTATTAGTTTCGATGTGATAAAGAAAAAAAAATGTCTTTAAAAAATTGACAAAAGAAACTCTCCCCACCGAAGCGTTATAGCACTCCAGTTAATTAAGTATGACTATTAAAAAAAGTAGAATGTATTTATTCTCAAATCAAAGCACTCATAACAAAAGCAGATTATTCAACTTTATTCATTTAAGCACTTCAAATATAAAAATGCATATTATATATATTATTCCAGTTTAGAGAGATTCACTCTTTTCTCTTTTTTCAATATCTCTTTTTTTCAATAACTTCTCTTTCAGTTTCCTGGTTTCATTTTTGATTTTTTCATGTTGTAGTTCGATAGTACTTCTTCTGGCATGATAATATACGTACTTGGCACTGTATTTTTTAATAAACCAAGGCAATAAGCTCTCTACTTCATTGCTTACATCTATTTTAGATAAAACGATAATTAAGTAATTATTGATAATGAACAATTTTGTAATAGTGTATTCCATTCAAGCTTACCTGCGAGATGAATATGCCTAGAAGATTAAATGAAAAAAAAGTCAAATAACAATGAATAAAAACAAATATATTAAACTTAGTCATAGGTTCATATACATGACGAGCTGAAAACTTACCAGTTTCTATTTCCTTTCTTTTCTGTTTCATCGATTGCTCCTGTCATGAGCGCACTAGATGTTAGAAATAAGTAAACCTCAGTCACCGCACTCTACTTAAAACTATATAATTACTTACATTACAACGTTAAGAATAACCAAAGCAGTCATGAAAGAGAATAAAATAGCAAGTACAAGTGCCGATGGATAATTTCCTACATCTCCACTAAGAATTGGATCAAAGATACCATACAAGAAAAACCAGACAGTACTAAATGCCAAAAACACATCTTTAAAGAGATTCTGCTGGCTTTGATCGCTTAATGCTATACTTGATTCAAAAGTACTTCCATTATTAGAAGCCGCATTTCCTTCAAATTGCTCCTGGAAAAATCCATCGTCTTGTCTTCGGAGGAGAACAATGAATGAATGTGTAAACCCGAGGATCAGCAAAATCATAAGACCAATAATTGGAGCTATTCTCATACCCAATTGGACAATGATCTCTATTAAAATACCCTTAAAAAAAAAAAGAGAGAAAAAAAATGTTAAAACAATGTCTAAACATAATAAGAAAAAAGTCCAACCATTCTGCGATTTACTCTCAAGCGCAATAGGAAGTGCACCCATAAAATCAGAGTTGTATATGAACTAACGTCGTACTAAATAATTACAAATTGATCATAAATACATGCTAATAAAGAAGCACATAGTTATACTTGATAGTTCTATATGTACTTACGAGATTAGGGCTATCAGTTTTCAACATAATCAATGTAACTAACGGAAAGGTGATAGCCAGAAGATCGATATAATTGTAAAGAGATTTCCAGTATTCTCGCTTAAGGCCAATCATCTGCTTCACTTCTTGAAGGAAGAAAAGGATCCACGTCAGAAACGTTATAACTAAACAGACCAGGTGTCCCGGATGTTGAATTGATGATCCAGGAGCATAGCCAAATATCTCTTCCGGAAAAGAAATGGCTACTGTATAGAATATATAAAATAGTATCTGATTAAATAATATGATATAAAATGGGCCTTTGATATAATTTCGCCATTTGTGCGTCAAAAGGACTTCTACGATAGGAATTTCTTGATTAACCGTTTCATTTAAATCCTGAGAACTAGAATATGAACTATTTTTTGTCAAAATGGCATATGAGATAGCTTCGTGAACTTTGGACGTTGGAAGAGGTATAAGGCAAATTTGATTCGAGTCGAAATATCGCTCTGGATCTATAAATGCATACACATATGTATATAAATGACTTTGTGTATCTTTATATTTTTGCATACTAATAAAAATAGTATTAGTTACCAGTAATAGCTGTCCCGTTTACGTTAGTCTTTTTTGGTTGGAGCATAGCTGAAATGACTGAGTGGTGTTTTTTCATTTGGTGAAATGCGGTGAAGTTATTAAAAGATTTGTGATCGCCTAGTGTATTGTACTCCCATTCAAATAGTCCTAAGCTTTCTAACTTTAGCGGTAGATATGATAATGTACCTATACATTTGAGCAATAATCCTAGATAATACGGTCAGTTTATATCAAAGTAGAACAAAATTATTTTTACCTGGTAATTGGTTATTCTGAAGGCATAAAAGTGCATCCATTAAAGGATATAGATTGACGGTATCCCCATTGTAATAATTAAGAATTGCTTGGTTAAATAGTATTTGAAAGAGATCAAACTTTCTTCTCTGTATAAGAACTGTAAGTAGACTTTCGTTATCGCCTGCGGGAAAGTTATGAATTGCAACAGGAAACCCTTTTTGAAGAACAATATCCATAATGAGCTCTAGTCCTTGATCGGAATATGCCAATCTCATCAGAATTTTACTTGTAAACATTGTTTGAAAGTATCCAGTGTTTTCATTGGGTGAAATTATAGATTTGAGTAAACACTCGGTTTTACCTAATATGGCAAGGTAACATGGATCATACCTCTAAATGAATATGTTAAATACATAATATTTATATATAATTAAACAAGTGTTTTCTTACATTAAAGGAGCGGTCATATAACCTATATGTATAAAGAAGGCCCAATAAACAGCTTTCTAAATCGTACATATTGTATTCTGGCACATTATCTGCAGTATCATCGCTTTGGCATAATGGATCAGATGTAGTTTTTGTCTGTAATTCCGATAAAGGCAGTATGATCTCTTCTGAAATAGAGCTTCCGCTGTTAGACTCGACATAAACAAAAATATGTCCCTCGTTTCCTAAAAAGCGGACAAGTGGCCTACAGTATTGGTATTCGTTGTCTATAATTAACTCTCGAATATCGCCATTTGTGGAATCCTTGAAATTTATCCCATGGTAGGATCTTGTATAAATTAAAGCACTGTTAGAAAAATCCAGGTAGCAACTTCTTTCCTGGGGGATATTGTTGAAAAATATTGTAGTATTTTCAGGCGCTTCATCTATGTCATTAGCAGTTTCAAGTTGCCATAGTTGCACTGCGAAAGGGGAAACAAGAAGAACGAACTTGTGAGTATCTCTCTCAAGTAGGTACAATATGGTTTTTTCTCTGGAAATACAACCGGGTAGTGCTGAGTCTTTTATAAGCCCCCCCTCGTCTTCAGTACCAATATATGTATATGTAAACGTATCCCATAGCCTGTTTTGGATTAAGCCATTTGATGTAGGATTTCTAGGATAAAAATTGGTCTGAATTGTTCTGAAATTTAGGTATCGATCGTCGTTGTCAGTCGTTTCCCAAAATACACCATGAAACTGAGATGGAGTGTTTAGAAAGTCTTCATCCTCGAGAATACCAAGGGCAAGCATTGTGTTTGGGCTAGTTGTCGTACTTGTCTCAATATATTTAACTGTTCTTTGCTGTTCTATTGAGAATATTTCAAAAAACAAATAACCGACTTCATCTGATTCTTCACTTTCTTCCCTATCGTGAACAGTAGTACCCCCGATCAACATGTAGTTCTGACGCAGAATAAGCCTTACAAACAAAACAGTTGAGTTTCTTGGATGATACTTGAGACCTTGAGGTTTATATGTATGCAAACGTGTACCGCTCTTCATGCAGTAGATATTCAGTGCAGCATGATAACGATGATTGGTCACTACAAAGCGGTGGTCTTCAGATACAAGTACAACGTACTCGTCGTACTTTCTTGTAAATGAACATATTAGCAATCCAGTTGATATAGACCATATTTTGATGGAGCTTTTTGGGTGGGTCGTACGGTCTTCATCATATAACACAACTACGTTCTTTCGAACATGTGCTGATACATTAGCAAGTCCATTACCTTCATTAGACGCTGGCAAATAGTTATACTGTAAAAAATACCCGCGATACCAATTCTGAGCTTGATAGCAGTCGCTATAGTTAAAATTGATAAGATTATCCAAATAAAAGCTTCCAGATTTGAAAAAGTGCATTTTCCTAAGTGTTTTAGGATTGTATACGTCCAAAGTCCTTCGACCAATCAACACCAGTCTATCTTTTGTAAACACAGCTCTGCCTTGGAACGGCATTTCTAATCTGTCTTTATTACTTCGGTAGATTCTACAAGTAGCATAGTTTTTGTCCAAAGATTCTTTTTGCTCTCCATCATAGTACTGTTGTTCTTGCTCCACTTCGTTGTCATTTTTCTGATAGATTTTAAATTTTGTGAATTCATCAAACCAGGAACTTTTTTTAATCTCCATTCCATCTTTATTTATCTGCAAAAACGATAGCGCGACATGTCCAGTTTCAGAAGCGACAGAGATGTAGACACAGATAGGATTTTTACAGTCTATTGTGCATGGGATATCCTTCATTGTTTGTCGTTTTATTTGCTTTTCGTTTTTGAAATCATTGAGCTCGTAAACTTGGAGCTTAAAGTTGTCGTCTATTAGCGCCAAAAACTTGTTGTCTTCTGATATATCGAATAGCTGGAAACTGGTTGGCATCACTAAATCATGGATTGAGGAAGGGCTACTGGAATTTGCGCTTTCACCATTGTTATAAAGTGGAAGTGTACTTGAAGTCAAATATGACATTTGGTATACTCTTTAATGAAAGTTTCTACTTCCTTTGGTATTAAAAATATTTAAATAAATAGCTTTTATATAAGTAGAACGCTTTTATGCTTACCTCTACTATTTAATTATCAAAATAAAGACAAATATCTAATAATAATAATAATAATAATAATGGAATCGGAGCCTAGTCAACTGTTGATATACTGTCTGGTTAAAATGTCTGGTTAAGGTAGCAATAAAGATAAATTAAAGAGAAGAGAAAAATAACATTTCTTTTATGTGAGAGTCACATCTGTACGGATGGAGTTGGACACTAAGTTTTTTTTTCCAATGTTACATTGTTTCATCAAAATTCTAATAATAGGCAATGGCATCTAAGAATACAATTCACTGTTACATTTGTGTCTTTGTGATATTTCTCTTGCTGGTCTTACTCGACCTTGCTTGTACAAAGTAACATCACCCAAAATGTGCAAGAACCTTACCCATAGTGAGTCTTTTCTTATTATTAGGTAGCCAACCAGTTAAATAATGGATACTAGACATAACAGATAGTACTCAACTAGTGTTTGAAGATTGACTTTATTGATGTTTCTTCAAAGGCATTTTTTAATGTTTGCAAATTAAAGCACAGAAAATAAATCGAAGATATCATTGGCTGATACCCTCCACGCCTAATATTTGAAAATTATGGGTCACTTGTACTAAGTGGAACTGTGAATTGGTATCTGCAAATAGACCTAATCCGTCATTGACATTTATTTTAAAGCACGCAATTCTACAAAGATCGCTTCTTTAATTGCATTAAACATGTATTTTTGCCAAACAATTTAGATGCTGATAACTAAACCATTTATCATCTATTCTTAACTAATTTTACATGCACTTCAAAACAGTCATAGCACCATCACATTGTTTATTGATCATTGCACTTCAGGTATCGTTTTGCTCGAGGAAAAATTCACAATGCATCGTACCAAAAAAAAACACTATCCACCAATGGATTGGAAAAATACAATATTGAAAAGTCATACCTTTTCTGAAATAAAGTTGAAACCCCTAAACTCTTCCAATCGTTGCAAGAAGCACTTATGCTTATCATCCAATACTTATGAGGAGATACCCTGGTTCATTCAAGGGTTGTAATAGCTGGAAAAGTTATCCTAAACAATCCTAATATACCAAAAAAACAACTAAAAAAAAGAAGAAGTTAAGACATTAAACAAAACAAAAGGAAATGCCACACAAATATCTTTTTTAAAAAATAGCAAATTTCTCCACTGGCAAAATAACCTTTTTAGCCAATTCCACTGTATTTGATATATTTCCTTTCAAAGTCTAAATAAGTATATGCCCATCATTAATACGAAACACAAACAAATAAACTATTTAATAACAAACAAATATGTGCTGATGGTCTTGTTAGTGCCATTGAAATATCCTCGCTTGTCCATTTGATATATTTTATCATTTTTATGATGCATGTTACATTTTATCACAACGACTAGAGGATCAAAGCAAATAAAACTAGTATTAGAATTTTTGGAAACGGGTGTTAGTATTCGAAAAATGCCCCCCTCCATAAATCAATTTCGCATGATATCAGAT
>VCJG01002059.1:13511-23875 GCA_024140375.1 Backusella westeae | reverse complement strand
AAAAAAAGAAAAAAAAAAAAAAAAAAAAAAAAAAAAAAGTTGATTTCCAAATAAGGCAATCAAAATAAAAATTTTTCATCAATAAGCCTTTTTTTTTTTTGGTGTTGATTGAATTCACCGTGTTGAACCAAGACTCTCAATGAACAAAAAAATTATTCATCTCGGGTACATTTTTGCATTTAATGCTTCAACCTGGTGATATAAATTGATGGGTTTATTCATGTCGAATTTGTTGCTCTTTGTAATGGCATTATTGTTCTCAAGCTATGATGTCTTTACCACCATCTTTATAGCAATAACCTTCAAGATAGACTGTAATAGTATCATTTTAAAAACGTTATAAAAGTCCCTGCTCCCTGTTAGTATAACATTGTTTATAATCACAACCATGCATGATACTTTTTATGCTTTTTCTCTCCCTTTTTTCTTTCCATGTTTTTTAATATCCGCAGTGAGCTGTGTTTAACACCTTATTATTATTATAACGTGTCCCATTTATGAAGGTTCTTTCAGTTTTTGCAAACAATAGTGTCGTTATCAATCAGGTAGACGATAGAGATGTATATCTTTCAAGATGAAAAAACCCCCCATACAATGACTTTTGTTTATTAATATCAACAATATTATTGCAAGATGCTTAAATGAGTACCCCAATATTACAAGTTATTCTGGCGCTCGTCAAGTCTGTAACGAAAATATTTCTCATACGAGAATTACAAAACAAAGACCCTAAACACTTTGTAACCCTTTCACGTCTTACCTTACCAAAATTCAAAAATAAAAGGTGACTGGACTAGCTGGAAACAATGAACCTTGGGTCGAGGTTTAAAAAAATGAAGACCTTAGGAGCAAAATTCAAGAGAGTCAAAGAGACAAAGATCAATATAGGTTTTTAGAGAACCATAAAGCTATCCTCCAAAAGAATATCGAAGTATCATTGAAACCTTTAATGCCCGTATATTTCTTGTTTGCATTCCAATATCCGAAAATATCCATCATCATGTTCACATGTAGTGGAACTCAGGCACAAAAGTAGTATATCGCTATTTATTTTAAACATCTTTATTGTAGCCACATATTGTAGTATTTTATATTCATTCATAGACTATTTTAATGAAGCGATTGTTGTGGAACCTTTTAGAATCTCAAAATTCAAAAACAGATGAACGCTTTAAGAGCCAAAAAAAGCACGTACCATTTCCCTGGGAACTTGAAACGTTTAATCAGATAAATGTTGACTAAAAACAGGGTGAAATACACTTTGTTCAACATAAGTTACAATACCTCTTTTATATATATATATCACAAGGTAGTCCATTAAAGTTTGCTTTATTTGAAATAACAGAAAAAACATAAATATCAGACTATTATTTTGAAACTTGTTCTTTCTTTCTCCCTTTGTTTTGTTTCCCATTTTCCTCTCCAGTTCGTACAATTAATAGCCAAAGGTTAGTGCTTTGATGATATGATACATATATATTCTTGTTGTAAATGAAATTTGTTAGAATTATCGAATTTATAATAAAAAAAACGTCAACTTATTATTACAAAAAGGTATTTCTTGAACAAAGTTAAAAATACAAGCTTTTATACTACGTCTACTTCACACACATACAAGAAATAAAAGTAGCTATTGTAAACCCCCCCCCCCACGAAAGCTTAGCATGATCTACTACGTTCCATCCATTACATCTGTTCTTATTGTTCCTGTTGCTTTTCTCCTTCTTTTGCTGGTCAAAGACATTGTTACTTCTCTTGCTCTCCGAACTGGATGCTTTGCTTATGCACCTAGAAAAGCAAAGAACACACTTAGAAGGTATATCAGAATAAATAATTGAATTTCCACATAATGTTTTCCTCATGTTTTTTTATATGTAGTGCTTCTTTATTTTAAAGTAAATGAATATATTTTTTTTTACAATTATTAAAGTTTCCGTTTAACATAGCCAACTTTTTTTTTTTTTATCGAGCTATTAATTATTGATCGTTCTTAAGAATTGTTCTTTTTTTTTCTATACATATCGGAAACCGTAAAAGAGATGGGTTTCCGTTAAAAGTAAAGTAGCATCTATATCAACTATAGTTTTAATGGTAGATGATGATTTGTATTACAGAATAAGAAGAAATGAAACAGATATAATAACGTTTATTTTTATGGTAATTTTGTATTTTCGCAATAAAATGGAACTGATATAATTATATATATTTGCTTTAACTTTACCACATTACAATTATATAGTTCACATATCTTTTTTGAATGACTTAGTTTTCGGAATTCTGGAAAGAAATTCGTGGAAAATGTTAGCAAGGCATTTTGTACAACTTTAAATAGGACTAATTTGGTAGTTTTCTTCTTTTTTTGCATGTTGTTTTTGTGTACCGTATTTGCTAACAGATCTTGATATTCATCTTGATTTAAATAATCAGGTACATGTGCAAAAAAAAAACAAGATTAATTTTGATCAAAGTAATCTTGGCCATCACACAATTTTAAACAATTGTTATATTCTATATAAATTAATACCCTTTCCATCTTTTTTTCTTTCTTTCTTTCTTTTTGCTTTTAATCGAATTAGGGTCATATAAAACACTGGTTTGATGAATTATTACCAAAGAATACATTTACATTTTATTACTATTAATATTTTGGCGTGATTGTACATTTTCTTTAGAGAATGAAAAACGATAGATAAGGATTTTAAAGTGATAAATACAAATAAATAAAAGAAATCTAAATAAAAGAAAATGAGGAATATAAAGAGCCTTATTCGTATCTATGAAGGGGCGATGAAGGATTATATGTGTGCGATGGATAACTGACACTACTTGCGCTAGTGAACGATGGTGCAGTACTCATCATCATCGAGGGATGTGATCCATTTACATTTGCGGGTGGCATCATCATCATAGGTTGTTGTGAGCCGTTCATATTGGCTGGGGGCATCATCATCATCATTGATTGATGTGAATTATTCATGTTTGCTGGCATCATCATCATAGATGAGGAGTTAGATAATGGGGCTTGGGACATCACCATGAACTGTTGAGGATTACTCGGTTGGGATGCTGCACTATACGAATATTGACTTTGGGCGTAGCCAATTTGTTGCTGAGGACGACCATTGTAGCTTCCATGACTTACATACGTACCGTGACTGTAGTTTGAACCACGAGATCCTCGAGAGCCGTGAGATCCCACAGACTTATTATCCATATGCCAATCCTCGGTATACAAACCTTCCTCATACTTTTCCCAAGACATGGTGGGGATAGTACTAGGATCAAAATGGCCCTCGTCTGCGCCAACAACCATTTTCTTTCCTTTTTCACCGAGTACAACACGCGTGTTACCCCAAGAGAAGTCATCGAAATGCCAGTAAGCGTAAAGTGGTAATCCCAAAGAGAAAATGGGAATAGCAAAGATAGAGACAATCATCCAGATGATGTGCTCCCATTTCTTGTGAAAAATAAAGATAACAGCTTGAAGACCATAGACACCTGCGATTGTGATGATGGACATGATGGGTACATCACTAGCTGAAGTAGCAAGTGTATAGATCAGGTAAACAAGATAACCTACAATGGCTGGTTGGACGAGTGTACTGATCAAATCAAGCATGACAATAAATCGCATGGAGAAACAACAAAAACCACAAAGCTGGGGGACGAACACAAGCTCACCTAAATTATGGATAGTGGAATTGATCCAACGACGACGCTGAGAAAGTAAAACAGACCATTGATCAGGCGCATTAGTTGCACATTTAGCATCTGGTACAAACTTGGTTTTGTATTTAGGAAAGTGTTTAAGAATGAGAGTTGTCAAATATCGATCTTCACCAAGATGCAAAAGATTCTTTTTATGAAGAGTATCAACACGATTGATTTGGTAGTCCTCGATGACCTCGTTTGAAATAAGTAAAGGCTGATTCTTGGTTGCTGAGCGCACTCGGTACATGGAGAAACATCCAGGAAGACAAGTCACCGAACCAAAAAGCGACTCAAAGGCCTTGATCATGTAATGTGAGATGAAATATTCGTACACTTGAATCATTGTTACCCAGGAATCCTTCTCGTTTGACAGCTTTGTTTCACCACAGAGACCAATAATTTTAGCATCGTGAACAAATGCGGATACCATACGATTCATACCATCTTCCATCACCTCAGTATCAGCATCGACCATAAGAATAAATTCATAAAAGCTTGGATTGACACCAATGACATTTTTGATTTGGTGGAACAACTCAAGTTCCATAGGTGCCATGGGAGATCCAAAATGAACCTTGTTTAGGAAACGCATCAAGATCAACTGGGAGTCACGTTTACCACGATTACCTGGTTTTTGGCGTTCACTTGGTGTTCCGACCTTGGAAAGAACGATATAAGGTACAACATGACCGCGGCATTCGTAAAGACCAGAATACACCTTTGCCATATTATGTTGCTTCTGGCCTTCACCAACAGAAAAGAAAGAAAGAGGCTCAGGGTCGACATAGGGATCAACACCAAGAATATCAAGAACGATACGAGGGGTAGGTCGATCATTACCTCCACCAACAATCATGCCGTCGCAAATAAGAAACAGGAGCTTGCGTTTATCGTCGTACTTCAAGGATGCGATAGAATCAATGGTCTTTTTCAATTCCTCCTCGCCCTCAGTATAACAAGGTACCTGACAGATAATAAACTTATCATGGCTTTGAGGATCACTGGTAGTTCCAAACTGAAGAGCAGCCAAAAACTTGAACACAATCACTAAACACAGCAGGACCGTCACAATCAAAAGCAAGTATTCAGAAAAGATACAGCGTGCAGACTTGCGCTCATCAATAGTTCCGGCATAAAACAGGTTTCGTAAACATACCTCCTGCCTCAGTCGCAAATCCGCATCAATTGGCAAAGCGTCCCAGTTTGCCGTAATGTCTTGTCCAGCCATTTGTCTAAAAAGATCAACAAGAGGTCCATACATGTAGTCTGTATCAATATTTGTAGGTGCCTGCATCCCTTCTGGTACCTGGATATGTCGACCTGACCTTACGTAATAAGTGAGATCATAAACACTTCCATTCAAAACAGCCCACGTACGTGGCAGCATTTCACCATTAATGTTGACCGATGTTTCTGCTTGTTTCTTTATATCTTTTCTTGTATATGCCATATTCCCCAACTTGTAGTTTTTACGAAGATATGTAATTTTTTCATAATACCAATCCGGTCGTGAATCGTCAGTCCAGGCACGGAAGTCATGATACCTTGCGTTATTATCTGTAAGATTGAAGTGATAATCCAGTGATACATACTCGGATACTGTTCCATTAACACCTTGACAAAGTGCAGACACTTGAACAGGAAACAGATCTGTGGCATCCGTACCTGCATATGAGGTAATGCCATTGGTGGAGATGACACTGTTAGCCCAATGGTGTGGTGCAAAGCGAGTCAAGTCAAACACCTCGCCACGGATTGCAATGTAGCCATTGCCTGACGTGTCATGGGCCTGTAACTCGGCGGTAGAATAGACGCTTTGATGCGGGCAAATTAATTCACCAAAGAAGACAAGGAACCAAATAATGAATGCAGACATGAAAAAGATGACGATACACAGTGCGAGCTTTTCGCGCCAGGCGATTTGTATATCGGGACGTTTCATGCGGCCACACCATACCATACATTTAGTGGGCACCCACCAGGTCATTATCCAGACAAATATAAGCCACCGTTTGCGTACGCTAGACTCGCCCTCATCACTGGCTACTGCTGTCTTCTCTTGCTCTTCGGTTACTGGCATGGTTTTCATCTCATAATTGGTCAATGAATTGCTGTTATTATCTGACCCAACTTGGGAATGGGTTTCATACATAGGGAAATGATTGTCGTTGATTTCTGATGCAAAAGAATGTCTATTACTAGAGTGACCGCTGGAGGGTTCATCTTTGAATTTGCGTGGCATGGGTAATCCTGCAGCAGCAGCGTTTGTCACCAATTGACGCCGCCCCGAATAATCCGAAGAGGCGGTTAAATTATCATTTTGTGATACACCAGAGAAATGAGAGACATTTTCTGTATGTTGGTCCTGGGTAGTACTAGGATGTGCTTCCATCAATGTTTGCTGTTGATCTTCACGAGCTCTTTTTTTATCCAACTTTTCGACAGAACGTAAACTATCTTCTAAATATCGCCATGTTGCATTGTTGATGAAAATCTATTTTATTTTTAGAGAGAGAGAGAGAGAGAAAAAAAGATTTAGAAGACGATGTTGATAAAATAAGATAGTATTTATGTTATTGTTATTTTACCTTTGAATTACCAATAGCGAAATCCGTATCACGTTCCCAACCTAAACGCGCCGCTAAGGCTTCACATTGTGCACTTTGAGAAATATCTTGTTCAACCCCAACATCTAATAAGATGTCATGATATCTTTCACAAAAATCATTGTGTAAATAAATATTCGGAAAAGAACCTATTTGAGACCTCTTCGCTATTTGCACAAGATTCCTGGCCTGAGCCTGATTTTTCACCAGCTGAGAATCAAATGTCGCTGCTGTGGAAGACGTTGCTCGAATACAAAATACAAACCAGGGCATGGTTTCGTTCAAAGTAGAAAATAATTCATCCATTGACGATCGGAGTTGGGCAAGTGTAACCGGGGCATTGCCTTTATCCAGTTTTTTACTTTTAGTATCGTCACCATCAAAATCATTTCCGTCCTTGTTTTGTTTTCTTGTAGATTTTGATCTTCTGGTAGAAGGTGATCTAACCGGTTTACTGACTTGCTGAGCATTGAAAATGGCGTCACTTTGCTTTGGATGCGATTCCGTGTAAATACTCTTATCCTTGAATAATTTAGTCACAAAGCCATTTGTCGAAGGTAGGATACCAGTTGTGCCTTGGAACAGTGTAATAAAATCTGGGTTGAGCTCGTCCCTGTTGTATTCGAGAAAACCATTTGGCTGGTAGCTCTGTTCACCATGGAAATGCTGGATTGCAAATAATTGCGCTCCAGTCTCGGATTTCTTGACTTGAAAGCCAGGATGGCCAGAGTGATACTTTACCATGGTGTCAAACATATCTGCATCAGTCTTGACTCGGTTGGATGATTTGGATTTTTTGGAGTAGTTGTTTATAATGTCAATGATACCAGTGCGACGTTGATCAAACAGGTCGATGCATTCAATACTTCCGTAGGATTCATCCATCAAGGGGTAGTCTAGACCATCCTCTTTATATTCTGCGCCGTTGATTTCGAAAACTTGAGTATCAATGTAGCTTTGGATGCGTTCATTACAATAGTTTAAACAAAAGTTATCAAAAGATAAAATAGATGACGTCGGAGTGGTACCCGGAAACTCGAGAATACTAATAAAGTTATGTGTATCATCACTGCACAACTTCCCATTCAACTGTTCAACCATCCAATTAAACAAGAGGGAGTAAAGAACAATAGCAAGCTCATCACGTTGTTTTGCAGCGAGGTCAGCATTCAAAATGAGGGTGGTGACATCGTTATTTATCAACTGCGTTTTGTAAGTCATAACATTATCTAGTGCTTGAGGATCGACACCCAAGAAATCGGAAACAAGTTCGAGTGTTTCAGTGTTTTTAATACAGGCGGCTTCCTGAACAGATGTATCATCTACAAATTGGAGTTGTCCTAAATGTAATATGGCAGCCAAGAGTTGCATGATGTGGAAGTGGTTCTTTTTTCCCAGACCCATTTGCTTCAGGGCGGTCTTGAGCGCTTCATAGCGTTCTACATTCTCCTCTGTGAAGTTATAATTGGGTGCATACCGATATTTGTCTGTCAGATGAAGCGCCTCCTTTTCAATCGCGGTGGCACCGGCGAGAAGATGATAAAATACATGAAAATTAGACTTGTTTGAGATGACTGTTTTCTTATTGAGAAGGTAGTTGAGGATCTTTGCGCCAATCATCCGACCTCGGTCGCTAAATTGGATTTCCATATATTTTCCAAATCGGGAAGCGTTGGGATGTGAAGTTTGTGCATGTCCAAAACTGTCTAAAATTGTCTGAGCATTGATAATTTGGTGTTGGAGTTTAGATTCCTTCTTGTATGTACTAAGCGAAACAAGGTGTGAGACGATATCTTGATGAATAGCTGACTTTCCGCTTGCTGTATCACCACTGTAAAAAAAAGATCATATAAATAAATATACGTTTTCAAATGCAGCAAAAAAAAGATTTACCTCAAAATAATTGACTGATCTATACCTGTTCTTCTCATATGTAAATAGGCTTGATTTATGAGTTGAAAAATATGAGAAGGAAGTAAACTCGTTTTTGTACTATTTTTATACTCTGCTACATAGTCCAATGACTGTTGAAAATCAGATCGAGAGGGATGGAGTGCAATGAGAATGCCATCGCCAATACGGGTGTACATGAGGTTGTTTTCATAGCGTAATTTTAATGTCTGTATAGTGTTCTCTAGATCAATATTTGATAGCTGGCATAGATCATCCTTTGTTTCTTTATCTTTTCCCATATTCACCAAAGAAATATGACACTATCTAAGCGTATGTGTTGTAGGATAAAGATAAGGAATAACAAGTCTATATAAATAATAATATGAAGGGTGCTTGTGAGGATATGGAAAAACAAGAAAAAGTAAGAGAGAGAGAGAGAGAGAGAGAAAGAAAGGGAATGACAAAAACAAAAGATGGGCTAAAATAAGAGGAATTGACATCAGAAGAAAAAAAAAACCTATATTTTGTGTAATATAGTTTCGTTAGGGGAACACAAAGATTTCATTGGATTCCAAAGGGGAGAACATTGGTCACCATTATTTCCTTTCTTATGGATTCCTCTATATTTATTTGCCACAAGATTGCAAAACATCTTTTCTACTCACAAGAATCATAAGATACGATTTGTATATAAAGCACCCCATATTTGAATTAGTCTGTAACAAGATTTCAACAAGAACAGGATACTTAAATCGTAGTTTTTAATAAAAAAATTTTATTAAACTTCTCTAAAAAGGTAGGGTTAATTGAGCAAAATAAGGAGAATAATTGAGAACAGACAATGAAGTTAAGAATAGATTTTAGAACGTGAGCAAATATCAAGACAACCAATCAAGTAATAATAGTCATATCACATACTATCAGTATAACAATAAATTGGATCAGTTTTATACCAATATCTTTTTTAATGCTGTCGGCTGAAAAGAACGCGTTTTGATTGTTCATGCACAAATAAAATTGGTTTCTATACAAAGAATATATAGACATCATAGTAAATAATTACGTACCTTTAAAGTTGGTGTATTTGGCAGGCCTGAATGTTTTATTGGAAATACCCAATCTCGACAGAATCTGTGGTGGGGCTTGTATGGGAGTGCATAAGGATGCCATTTGAAATGAGTGGCTGAACATAAGCAAGCTGAAAGTTCAAATCATCACATCAAACAGTCGAAAGTCATTAATCAAAGAAGTACCTTGTTCTGGCACATTTCTTTATCTTATATTTCACCCTTCAGCACCAGCACCAATGGGCTAAAATAAACCAGTAAAGTAGAATTGCTATGCTTCATCTATATATCAAGATCACATTCTATACTAGCGGACTGAGGCGGGAAGCTAGATTCCTCTTTTTGAGAAAAAAAAATGTTATACTCGTAAAATGGTGCTTATGACCATTTTTCTGTGAACCTTTCCAACCACATTTCAAGATAACCCAAAGTTAAAGCTAATTAATCTCTATCTTGGTATATACTCTTCATTAGCGCCTCTTACTAATTTCGTTTTCTAGCAACCATGTGCATTATCAAAAGTGAAAAAAAGAAAAGCGAATTTTACATCAATGTGACATTAAAAAAATACAAACAGGGATTATCTCAGGTAGATGAGATATGTTTCTTATAGTACAGTTATCAACTGTATCCAGTAACAATCAATTCAGTAACGCGTACATAATTTTATAAACATCCTCTGATCCACAAACTTGATGCGTTACTGCCTACCACAATTTATCGAAATGGATTATTAAATAAGTGATTTGATAATACAATAAATAGAGATGGTACAGGCTCATGCGACAACTTGTGAATTATATGGGATTTGTCCCCTTGAACTTTTGAAGACTCTTACATTAAATATTCCCCTTTTCCTAATAAAATGAAAATCTTTTCTTTACAATTTGAAATTTCTTCTCATTTTCGTGAAAAGACGTTAATGTACCCCATTTCTATTATCTTGACTCCTTATTTATTTAACATTGATTGTATAGATATATTGTATTATAACACCATACTTAGAGAACATAAATATGTACACTCTTACTATTGTGAATCAGCATTCAAACAAGATAATGTAGACGCTGATATTAGAAAGTTTTTC
>VCJG01000205.1:0-15954 GCA_024140375.1 Backusella westeae | reverse complement strand
CATGCGATACACTTTCAAAGTGTTCAGATGTTCTTTTGAGTGTAGCACTTTCATTAAACTTTCCCGGATCGTTAGTGCTTCCAACAAATGGACCATATAAACTGCTGGTGATACCGTCAGGGGTTAAGATAGCTTGATACTTTAAACAATGCATATGTTTCCATCCATTGTAGACAAATTTTTGCGTGTTGGAGTTTGTTGGACGGCAGGTTTGTTTATGTAGCACACTTTTGTGTACATACTAGTTAAGTCAAAAATAAGTTTTTCTTATCCGACAAGGTGTCTAATATATTAAAAACGTTATTCCGTATTCTAGATGAGAATATCTATAATTAAACATTTACTGTAATATTGTCAACATATACACCATTAAATGCGCTCTAGACACTGTGGGAAATCTGGGAAGAACGCGACTTTTTACTAAATTTTCTACTAAATTTCCCATAGTGATTGCATGTGAAAGGTTTTTTAACGTAAGAAGAGGTAAATTATTCTCTGTAATCATCTTGACAGGCTATGTCAGATCTCTGGGGTACTCAAATAATTATTATATCTATATTAAACCATGGAGTTAGCAAAGACGTATTTGTACGTTGTTGACACTCAACTTCAACAGCAGAATTCTCCCAGGATTAATTAAAATCATCAAATTTGATATCCACGTAATCCTGATATATTGAATAGTGATGCCAGTGAAAGTGATTAAATACTATTTATATAATGGAGCCAAAAATCAAAACCAGAAACACCATCTTGATTATAAAAAGGATTCTGTTTCAATATATAAAAAATATGAATATAGTACCATTTCAACGTTATTAGAGTGGACTCTAGCAACAAAATACCTGTTTAGAATATCAAAGAAGAATTATGAAAAAAAAAAAAAAACGTACCAAATTGATTGATTTTGAACCTATAATGAGGCTGCTTTGTTTATTTTTAGAATTCAAATGTACGTGTATAGTACAAGTCTAAAATTTTGAACTTTGAACCCAAAAACAGAATGATCCTTGCTCGAAGTTTATGTATTCCGATGCAAAACATTCTGACAGGTTCCAATACCCTTAAAAGTTTGTTATATAAAGCCATTACTAAGTTTTGAATTACCACATTACATTACTCTGCATAGAGTAAACCATTTTTTCTTCTTTCTTCTTTCTTCTTTCTTCTTTCTTCTTTTTTCTTCTTTCTTCTTTTTTCTTTTTCCTTCCCTTTTATTCTTGAACAAAAATGAAATAAACGCTGAAATACACATATCTATCTTGTACTTCAAAAAAATATAACTTATGTATTATAAAGATTCTAAAAATCTGACTCCAAATTTACTTAATTGCGGTATAGGTACTTGATGGTTTATTGTTTAAAATACAAAACTGAGCTTCCCTAACGAAATCTTAAGGATAAAACATACAACATGAAAACCAATCGTATCCGATGTTTACATAATTACCGGAGTCTCTCACCTTTTTAACGACTCAAGTAACTCTTTTACCATTTCCAGTCGGATTGGTACTCTCTTCGTAAGCCCAACCCTAATAGGTTCCAATAACTCCACAATATTTTTATAAACTTTATGTTAGTGCCTTTACTTTATTAAACCTCACTCTAAGGTGCCCAGGACAGACTTTCCCCATTATTGACGGATGACAGTCGCCAAAACGTAAAGTGTATGAAATCCCTGTTTTGTGATACATTGACTCAGGATATACGCCAAGAAAAGATGAGAAAGAAAGACATGTATACAGAACAAAAAGGCTAAGTACTAGCCTGATCAACACCCTGGCTTAAATCCTAGTAAAAATATAGAGAAATTCTGAAAACGCAACCATATTAGAGAATGAAGTCATAGCTCTGTTCTTTCCTTTGTTTTTAAGTCAGGCAAAACGGTTCTCACCCACAAACATAATATATTTATGATAGTTCATCTTACTTTGGGTTAGATAAAATACTGCAGAGCACCAGTTCAATGACTCCATAAAAAAAGCCCTTTACCGTCATTTCATAATGAAATAAAATAAGTTAAAAAAAGAAGAGAAGAGAAGTATTTCTTTTCTCCTCACTTTGTTAATATCGTTATTTCATAATTGTAATTGCGACTCACCTGACCAAATAAACGTATTATGATTCTAAATCGCCCGATTCTTCTTTTTCTGTACAGCTGACCAAGAAAGGCTTCTCAGTTACTTTTGCGGGAAAAATGTCCTCATGCTTTTAAAATGGTTTCCGAGCAGTTGGTAGAGAATTTCAATCTCCAATAATTAAAAGGATTCTCCGAGGATCAGTCCCCATTATATCACTATGTTCGTTTTGCACCGAAAAAATCAGTAACCTTGAAGATATTTTGATCAGCTACATCCTACGTGTGTGCCTATTATACTATTTTGAGGACAATAGAAGGATGAGTCACTGATCGTTTTAATCTATATTGAAACCAGATACTTGGTATAACATAAATGAACCAAGTCGTAAATAGCAACCAAATACCTTTAAAATAAAAACTAGTCTTTTATACAGAATCCCTTTAATCTGAGGCAATGATTTACACCAACGATCATGATAGAAATATCATTTTATTTTAATTGTGGTTTAATTTTTTTTTCTTCTTTTTGGTAAAAAAAAATTGAAGACATCATCAACTTTTGTACGCTACTTAAAACTCAAAAACTCACTTTACTAAATTTGAACTATAGGGAAAAAAGGCAAGGATTGGAATCTGCCCCATCATAATTAAAAAGAATAGTAGGAGCAGATATTACTAGCCACCTGAAAACAAAAGTTAGAAATATGGTAATGAAGCTTTGAGTTATCTTCTTAGATCGAAAAAATCCGTGGTAAAAGGTTTCACCCTATTGGTTTTTGATTAAATATTTCACTCCATTCAGCGACAGAATAAAATACCGTTTTATGCAATGCAGAACCAATTAATATAAAATATTACTCCCCCCTTTTTTTTTAGATGACTCTGGGATATTCTACTACAAACTCGAGTGTTATTAAAATTTTATTTGGCCGAATAGATGTTATTCTTCGCATTCCTGTAAAGTACTAATATTAAAATGGTGTCCATTTAATTTCAGTCCTCATCCCTTGATGTTTTCAACGATTGTAAAAACTCCCTCCCTCCACCTCAGGCTTGAAATTAAAAAGGAGGCACAGTAAAACTTACCTAGTAGTATCATACTATATATTATTTTTCTTTTAGTGAGATAATTACATTCATTATTATCACTACTTTTTGAAAAAAAAAAGTGAAGAAGAAGAAGGAAGAGAGGTATGTATCTCCCTGTCGACTTTACTCTTCGCTTCTTGTTTTTATATTGTCTATTTTTTATGATCTGATTATTTGAAGTAAGATCAGTTGTTTAACTTGATCCAATATTAAAAGTTTCCTATTAAGATACAATTAGACTAGTGTACGCTGTGGCTAGTGGTGACCGGTTTAAAAAATAGTTGAAGTCTTCTTTATACAAAAGAAAGTTGCAATTGAACTATTATTCTCCTGACACCTAATGCACTTAATTTCCATATATGAATAAGAACAATATTGGGATCTTTTATTATTTGATCTAACAAAGTGGTAGAAATGTCTAAATCATTATATTAAATAAATCAAACAATCAATCACATTCTTTTCCATTAAATACATTCTAAGATCCTCTATTTACTCTTTTACGTTTCATAACATTCGTACAGTAAAGAGATTTACTTAAAGACGACATTGATAGAAGAACATTGAACAGTGGACATTTATTGTCTATTTTACGGATTTATTTATTGTGGAAGTTGATCTACGACGAGATATTTTGTGTATGGAATTTACAAACTCATGTTACTTGATTACAATTTTTTGTCCAAAAAAGACGAATAATCTGTCAAAAAAAAATTCTGGAAAAGGGATTTCTTTTACAGATTCTTGGTTGTAATACCAAGATTTTCGATTGTGATCAAATGTTTCTTCGACAGAAATATATTATTTTGTTTTAAATAAAGAAGGAATTCAAAAATTATTTGACAGCGTCAAACATCTTTTTATCAAAACAAACCATCTCTCAAAATCATGAATAAGTTAAGGTATAGAAAAACCGTTTATGTGGTCTGTGATTTAGAAGTAAATTCCTATTGTGTGTCACATTTTTCTCGTGTTTTGGATACAATATTTATTTAGAACATCATTAATAGTAACATATTAGTATGTGTATCGTAGTATCTTTTCTTCTAAAAGGGAGAGACGGGAATCATCTCCTTAAAAGCGATAACCTAAAATGGTAACAGGCCGTGGTTTGTCCTGGTTTATATCGTAAGAAGAACTCCGATGATATTGACTGTTTGTCTGGTCTGGTCAATATATCTTGGGTTACTTCTGTGCTGTACATTTGTACTATAAAGCAACATGACATCAAATATTATAAAACAAAACCAGAAAAACAAAGTATAACCAAAGGACAGATACCCAATGGTACGGATTTTTGAGAAATCAAATCTAATTCTATATGAATAACTAAAAACAAACTTTTTTTTCTTTTTGTTCAACAGATTGTAGTTTCTAATCTCAAATTGGTAGCACGAGGGAATCGGTGCTCTGTTAAAAAATGAATTGCTGAAGTATACTTTTATAATGGTCATTATTGGTAAAGCCACTCCTAAATTCAAAGAAATATATACGCGCACAAAGAAAGAAAAAATAAACTATAGATGAAAAGGATTGTCACGTATATTCTTTTTATGGATTTATATCATAATAACGCGCGAGAAATTTCTGAAACTTTCACTATGCAAAATATTAAGTAAACCTATCTAGAGCCGTTTCATCGTTTTTCGCTACTGTACTATCGTGACCTTGTATAACAATAAGAAGCTGGAACTTTTGTTTGAAGTCCCGATTTTTTTTTGAAGAATTCATAGACGACGGAAACGATTGTTATGTGAACTAATTTATAAAGATTTTTTTTTCTTTGGAGAATATAAGTGTAAGGTACGCTCTCCATTTTTGAAACAGAATACTCGAGAGAGAGAAAGTGCAACTCTTACAAAGTATTTTTCGAGTGGGCGGAGATTAATAAGACCATAAACATTTTGTTCTCTGTTGACTATTGTCATAACTGGCAAGCATTCAATACTTAGTAATCAAAATAAAATAATGAATGAAAATGAATAGAGGGTTATATAAAAATGAAAAATAACTAAAAAGGTAAAGCGACATTATCTAATATACATCTAATCTTAGTCTTCTACTGCACCCGCTCAAGTATACTTCCTTTTGAAAATGGTATCATATTACTTTAACTATTAATATGTAGTAAGCATTACCAATAGTGTAAATAGATTAATCACATGTAGTTTTATATCTCTAATTTAAACTATCTTTGAAGTGTATAGGTAGAACACGTTTAATGCATAATTGAATGGGTAACTATTATCTAGAATGATAATAATAATTATGTATTAAAGATGGCATAAATGGTAAGCACAGACAATGAGCCTAAAATAAATTTCAAATAATATCGTACTTGAATCATGAAGGAATATGATAAGAGTTCTTATTTTAGTAAATATATATTAATTAATAAAGAGAGTTGAAAACGTAATATTTATTTCAAAGTTATCTTTTTTTCAAGCATTTTACGCTTAAGGTATAAACGAAGTACATTTAAGCAACATATTATTAAACATTTATAATCTTTTAGTATAATGGCAATAAATAGATTAATAGTGAGTAGCCCTTTTGTTGCTAAAAAATAAAAAGAGGGGGTCACCTGGTATTAATTTTTTGTTTTTCAATCAAAAAAATCCTTGTTGCAAGCGGTATTAAGTAGCCTGTTATTTTTCTTATTCTTTTTTTCCCCTTCTTTCTCTTCTTTTTTTATTTTATCTTCTATTGTATTATATACCCTTATCTGTGTTTTTTTTCCTATTTGACTTCTTCTTTTTCTTTAATATATAATTTATATCACCCATTTCACTCGTTAATATATAGTTTCATTTTCATTACCATTTACATTTTTGTTATAAGAGCACAGCAACAATAATCACTGGAAAATATGCACCCAAAAGACACCACTGCTTCACCATCTGAATATGTAAGAGTTTATTAGAATAAGAATAATAAAAATGGATGCAGTTATACCACTGTTTATTTACACTTAGCATTTTATCTTTACAGATGAAACCCCCGAGGATTAAAACAACTTTTAATCCTATTGTTCTTTTTAACAACGATTCGCCATCTTCCAAGAATAATGCAGCTAATAGAAAGCCATCTTTATCAGATCATGAGAAAATAGAGAAGCATCGAATCAATGTACAAAAAATGCTTGATACCAACGCCAAGCTGTGGAAAAGCAGCTGGGGTTGCGAGAGTTACGATTCCGACCCAATCTCTTCAGGGACAGGTACATTACTACGCTTTTTATATTGCTTTAAACTTGAATCAATCAAAGTTAAAACCAAAAACTTACTAAAATATACTATAACAGAAAACACAGATATTTTTCTTCAAAAACATCATGATAAAAAAGTAGTCAATTTACAGAATTTAATGGATCTATACAGCCCTAACGCATCAATGGATGACACCAATGAATATCTTGGACAGTCGATAGAAAGTTATAGTTTGTTACCACAAGAGAGAAATCCAGTGCCAGATTACTTTGTTCGAAGCCATCAAAATATACCAACTCAACCAACTTATAAGATAGATAAAGGAAAAAAGCAACGCGTAGATGAACCCATTCCGAATAGACTTCGATTTAAATTGAATTCAAAATATCCTCAGCCTCTATCTCAAAATGAATCCAATGCACCCACTAACTTTGTTTCAGAAACTTTGGAAACCCATAGTTATGATCCGTCAAATAAAAAAAGAAAACGGGAGAATATTCCAAAAGAAATAACAGAACATTTAAGACAATGGCTTGTCCAGCATAAAAGACACCCATACCCTACAGATATCGAAAAGCAGAAGCTTGCTGAAGAAACTGGATTGATGGTAAACCAAATAAGTAATTGGTTTATCAATGCTCGACGTCGTATTTTGCAGCCAATGATGAAAAACGAAAGTAGGAAAATAAAAATAATTCAAGACAAAGTAATATATAGCAACTACCCATTGTTTGATCAATCTTTAAATAACAATAATGAACCAAACGCCTCATCAAACTACGCATATATACACCGCCGTTTTTATGACACCAATGAAGAAGGTATAGATCTTTAAATTCAGATGTGTTCATATTCTATTCAACCTGGTCATCTTTATTTGTACATATAGTTATATACATGTATGCATCTATCATATATCTAATACTTTTATTGACACAATAGATAACTCCAACCCCGGTGAGTCATTTTCGACATCATCAATAATCGCTTTACCGACCTTACAAACTTCACCGAACACTCTGCTAAAAGACGAAGAACTATTTAAAGATTAAGAAACTATTGCTGCATGGATGCCACTAATCGTGTATCAATGAAATCGCTTACTCTTAAAAACCGAGGTATTGAGATTAGATTGTTTTAAATCGTTTATATATCAACTACACATCTCCACCCAATGCTGCTTCGGATACCATTACAATCGATCATTTGGTCACTCGTTCAAATTTGTGCACTGTCAAAGTTCAAGTCGTTATTTATACTGTTTTTCTTATTTATTTACACATCGATATATCCTATGCATGTATGCACACTTTTAAAAAAGAAAAGCAAAAATAATATTAAAAAAAGCATGTTAAAGTCAATAAATACATACCTTCTATGAATTTAAACAGTAAAAAAGAAGAACTTTTCTCAAATTTTAATAGATATAAGCTTTATTTTTTCTTTCTGCAATGATATCGGAGGTAAATATGCTTGCGTCACTATAATTTTTCTAAGGTGATCCAATACAACTAGACTTATGAGAATAACAATCAGGTGAATTGTACTATCATATGTAAAATGTAGTACCAGATCGATAGTTGTATATCATAATAACAAACATGCTGTATTTTAGGAATAAACTAATTTTTGCGCATATTTTATCAAAAGTCAACCGCACTATTGACGTAAAGACGTGAATAGATACCGGGATAACCATGCATTTTATTATAAGCTTATTCGCATTAGCATATACATTTGTATAAAAAAGCAAAAACAATATCAACAATATCAACAATAAATTACATATTAATTCAATTATGATAGAATGCTGATTATTAATGTTCCCGACCTTGTGCCTGGAATTCTCGGATAGGATATCTCTACTCTTGTCAGAATAGATCTGAACATTGATAGTAAAGCTTCTCATCTTTACCAAATAAAAGCATAATTCGATCGCCGATTTAAGACATCCACTGAAATCACGTATAATCATGCAGTTATCTATGTAGTGATGTTTTACAAAGGTTACAAAAGCAGCGAGTAGCTTGTTTCGCGAAAAAAAACACACACACACTTCACAATAAAAAGAAAAGCGAAGAATTATTTTTAAACGGATTCTTAAACTTGAATCACCATACAAAAAGGACGGGGAGCTGATTAGTTATAATAATGTAACCGTGAAGAACGTATGATGTTCGTTCTGCTGTTACAAAAAAAAAATCAAAGAAAATGGGTATCCAATTGGATTCCCAATAGCTTGTTTATCCCAAGCTGGGTATTTTAAAACACCTTTGGCAAGATTAAGAGAGTGTCATTTTCATTGTAGTAGTTTTACTTTAGGTTAGAGTGACTTGCTGCTTCAAACCTTATTCGTTTCAATTTTAGACTTTTTTCCATTTTTTAACTAATATGTTGCAGAGACAAAAGTCGAGTGAGTTTTATATGTTTAAATTACGTAGAGTAGACTCAAAGTACACGAAAATTACATTTGTCTTCTCAATATCCGCTTAGCCTTTTTGAAAAACAAAAAGTAGAGATACAGATTTGAATGCAACTCTTAGAATTTTCCTGATTTATCTCATTGTCAGAACAAATTAAACGAGAATTGAATGTAGCAGAACCAAAAGAAATGACAGAATTTTTCTTCCCGAAATCCACGTTTATTTTTCGGGTTTTGATATGATATTAAAGATATTTCAGGGTCTCAAAAGTCTATTCCATTTAAAGTTTTCTCTAATGAAATTTACTTATTCTGATAAATGCATTACTATCAATAAAACTAAAACAAAATTTTGGTCTTGCAGACAACCAAGTGATGTAGATTTTTGTTATATTTTCATATATTTACGTGAATTGAATTGATTAAATGTGGTCAAGTCATAAGCAAAGGTTTTTTCAAAGCTTTCCCCATTCCGGAGTTGATAATTTTTAGTCAGTTGCCTTATTGTATTGAGTGAGTAGGTTATTCAAACTGAGTGGTATTTTTTTCTTCTTTTTTTGTCGTTATGAAACACATACTTGAAAAAAAACTAATTAATTTCATAGTTTTTTAATATAGCAATAACCGTCAACCTCATTGTAATTAGTACTTACGTAAACAAAATAGAGCGTAAACATTTATCTAGTAACTCAGCTCAAAGAAAGCAAAGACTTGGCTCAGCAGAAGTGCCTTTATGAAAATGTAAAATTGAACAAATAATGCTCTACTGTTTTTTATCTATATTTTCAAACTAATGCTATTTAGTTATAATTTGTTTCAGGAATTTTTATTTCCCATCACTTTCATAGAAGAATCTCGTTCTAGAATAATAATAGGATTTTATGATTCGACTGTGTCTTTTCGAATTTCTTTATTGTTTTTATCTGTTACCTGTTTTAATACACATGTATCTTTATATATATATATATATATATATATATAATTAAATAGTGATGTCAGTTAATTAACAAAAATATCATATTTATTTTGATTTTGCAACCAAAATCGACGCATCTCAGCCAAAGTAGTCTGAAAAAATAAACGGAATATCTCAATAGCACAAGTCTGAGCTTTTTTTTATAAAACCACTAAACTATTTTTGAAAACTTTATTTGTAGGAGTAACTTGATCATTAGAACAGACAAAAGTTTATAATTCAGATGGACCTCAATAATTGGTTCACGCATTGCAGATAATTGCAAGGTACAAAAAAAAAAAAGATAATTTGCTAAACAGATTAAAGTGGGTAAATACTAAATTATATATCCATCCTATCGTGCACAAATGTATTAACGAGGCAGGTATGTAGGTGTATATATTTTATTGGTCTCGAGGTATTGAAAAGTAAATTATTAAAATATTTGGGAAGAAGAGCAAAATAAAATAAAACTAAAGTAGTAAAAGTAAAGAAGAAAAATGTAAAATAGAGCGGAAATTGTATAATCACCGGTCTCCATAGCATGACAGAAGAAGGCAACCATTATACAGATATTTTGTTGTTGTAACGCTCTCTGGCTTGATGTGATATTCCACTAATTTTGATGATCTTTTTCATCATACTTTTCATTTTGACTGGTCTTTGGATCGGAGCATCCTCAGAATCAGATAGTTGGTCATCATCTATCATTGTAGCATCTGTGTCTTCGCTGATTAAGCTTTCGTCCAGTAAGTCATGTCTCGAGCGATATTTCTTAATATTAAGCTTCAAATGTGACAGGGAATGGTTTAGTTTTTTCAATGGACTGTTTTTATCACTAGAGTCTTCCAGTAGATTGTTTTCGTGTGTTTGAGGTTCAAACTCTGTAAAAGCTTCCTGTATTTGCTTTTCTGCCCAATATATTTTTGCGTTATTAAAGAGATAAGATGTTGCAAAAGGATCCGAAGGTATATGAGGTAGAGGTTTTACAGCTTCTCGAAGGATTCTGAATAGAGTTGGCGATGCACCCATATCTTTATTAGGTTTCTGTAACATATCTGAAGCAGTGAATATTGAGATCCATGGTTTTTCTGGAGGATCAGGGGCTAAATCATAGTCATTGTCCAATAAGGGTTGAATGCCAGTTGTATTTTCTATCCAATCAGAGCCTGCGCATTTCGTTCTGGATATAACTCTATTATAAAATTTAGCACGAGCTAAGGTGCCTTCTTGCTTACAGAGCGGTTTAAATTCAGTGTAAAAGCTGTGACAAGAGAAAGATGGCGCATAATCGAAACCAGAGTCAATGCGGCGAATTACTGGAGCCTCCGGTTTGCTATCGGTTTTATGGCGATTTACTTTTGAATGCTCAATGATCATTCGCGTAAGAAAATGCCCTGCTTTTTCAGTCATGATCGGTCCGCAATCTGCTGGCCCCAAAACAACTTTTCCTAGTGCATCACCAAGGCTATATGCGTCCATCAGATTTTCATTTTTATATTGCAGCAATTCAACAAGAAAATCTAATATATCTATTAACAGTTGTTCACTTTCATTGGATATCACAGCTGATAAGCTAGATAATGTACAGGCTAATAAATAGTAGATTAAGAATATATTTTTTCTTTCATGTTTCATATGTATGTATCTTTTATAGAATTACACTCTTTTGTTTCCCAAAAAATCCTTACTCTCATAGTTTATAGTGCGCCAAGATTTTTTAGTTACGATCCGATCATGACTACTCCAAAGCACATCTTGCATGAGTGTGGCCACTGAATGAATATTTATACTGGAAAGATCCTGCGGGGTACAGCTCTGTTGACCAAATACTTTTATAAATAACCCATTATTTGGAACTGATGACTAGTTAGAATTACATTTTTTAAAATGCATAGAAGCACTGAGATACTCACTTGTTTTTCGGAATATCTTTCTTTCGCTAAGACCTATTAGAGAACTTAATATCATATATTCATAGATTTGACGACTTTTTTCCCATTATTTATTTTTTACCTCGTAGGCGAATTTCTTCCATACAAACACGAGTTACGCTTGCTGCAAAATTAAAAGAATAATACATGATGAGAAAAATAAGAAGTGCAATAATTAAAAAAAAAGGGAAAAGGGAAAAAAAATAAAAGAATAAAAAAGACGAAAGAGAAAACTCGGTTTTTTTAAGAGAAAAAATAATATTTTGACTAGTTCGCAGATACATCATGTAAAGTGAAGACCTCTTTTCCCCTTACAAATTCAGGAGGAATTACTTTCATACAGACCCGAGTAGAGCAATGCGTAATGCTTCCACGCTGCTATTTTTGGTATCTAAACTACAGACTGATTAATTGTTACATCCGCAACTCATTCTACTTTCCATATTTTTACAACTAACTACATGCACCCAAAATACCAGTCTTGCAGCTATGCTTAATATAGATAAAGAATAAAAAGAGTATATTAATTACCGTTAGCAAATATTTTTTTTGGCTTCTCTTCTACATTCGATATTCATGCGAATGCAAATTCAATCGTACTCTGCTTCTGCAGCCTTACCCTTGCATTGGGAAAAAAGTAGGAGCTTGGAAAAGCTTTCTTTTTCTTTCAAAAAAAAATTTTAACACAGATAAAGGGGTAAATTGTAATACGTAAGGATGATAGGATAAATGTGTCTGCCCGTCTGATTTTTTTTAAAAAAAAAATACGAAGAAAATATTTATTATCAATACTTTTGTATTTATCCGTTGCCACTCTCATGTTATGTCATGTTACAAATATTTTGGTATTTGTAAAAGGCTCGTATGACACAGAATTCTGCGTTTCTCTACATGTCTCTTTTTATTAATTGCCATATACAGTAATATCATTTACAATATTTATCTATTTGATCTAATGTTGTTTACTCCACAACATATTTATCCATCATTTCAATGGTAAGTATATATTTGAAATTAATTGATATTTTAGAGGATGTTATTTAATATGGGTTACATGCTTTAGATACTCAAAGCATTGTTTCTAATTGGATTTAACAATATGCCCAGACACTTGATCGACTCTAATGAAGAGTGCTGTTTATAGCAATAAATAGAATCGTTAATTAAAAATATATTTTAAACTTACAGACATGTTTTTATTAATGTTTGATAGAAGATCAATAGAGGGTTGACTTACATTTAAAGTAATACTACTAAACCTACAAACTGTATGGCTTTACTACATTGTTAGCTGTCGATCAAAATTAAAAATTAAAAATAAGAATTCTGCTTTATTCAACCTTTATAATATTATATCAATAATAATTAAAAAAATATTTAATGCAACAAAGTCACCACTGCGCCTAAGCAAGGTAGTCAAGCATGAAATAGATCGACTCCAAGTCTATACTTCTTTTTCGCGGAAAAAGAATTTAATAATAGATTACTATAGCTATGATATAGTTATTTATATAAAAGACGCTGTATTTATGTATCTCTCTACATAAAAGTATAATTATATGCTCTTTAGTATGCTATGGGTTATATTATTAACAACATTAACCTCCTATTTTATATTCGTTATTGTATGATAAGAATAATATAGAAAATGACCCTTGCAAGGAAATATTTGTTAGTAAAGTATCTTTACTACAAGCACTTTCCTGGTACAAAAACTTGGTGAAACTCTAATCCAGCCTACATTACTGTTCTTAAATCTTGGATATATGATGAAAAGATAAATAAATAACACGAAATAGTGAAAAATGTCTAATAGTCTATTATAAGAGCTTCTTAATCAACTCACTTTTGATAAGCCTCTCTAGCCAAAATATCTAATAAATAAGCCCTTTTATCTCTGTTCCTGAAATATGTAGCTTTTTTTGGTTCTTTTATAATTACTTGAATATATTTAAGTTGACTTGGTTTTATTTGGATCGTACTATTTATTTATTTATTTTATCTTGTTTGTTATTCAAAAGTAAATAATTAAAAAAAGAAAAACCACCGAACAGAATTAAGACAAGTTACAGAAATTAAGGTTTCAATTACTTTAAGCTTTTATCCTTTCTTCATATTTGGTATTTTACTATTTCCATTGGTTATTATTCTCATTCTCAAACAATAGGAAATCGCAACTTCTCTAATTGTCAAGTAAAATAAATAAGATAGACATTATAACACAATAATAAGAACTAATTTCGAATTCTACTAGTTGTTTAATATGTATCAAACAAGGGGACAAGGAAAGTTTACTGATAAACAAAACCTATTTTTCATATCTGTTCTACTATGGTTGTAAGTTTGAGTCACCTAAGATTCAATTAATCATACAATATAAAATATGACGGGTATGTTTCAGTCCCTTAACTTTTACCGAGTATTCACGTAATACGGAAAAACCAGTGTATTTAACATCTGATGATACAAAGTCATGATAAAGTTAATATATAACACAAAATACGCTTTGTATCACGATTTAATTTTTAAATTAAAAAATATGAATTCACATGAAGGATGGAGAGTCCCAATGGGATCAGCTGAAACACCTTTAAGTTGCTTTTTGAATATACACTTTCTTCCTCCAAAAAAGGTCACATGTACAACCTTAAGAATAAAATAATTAAAATAAAAAACCCTAGTGGTTCTTAACTCGTTAACCTCTCTTTCTCTTGAATAAAAACAATATTATACAATAAAAATGGTCTTTCGATATATATCACAGAAATTTATGGTGCGTGCTTGATTATGAATCCAAAAATGAGATATATGCATTAATTAGTTTATGTCTTCTTTAGAGTAGCATGCCAAATACTTCAAGAATAAAAGTCATTACTTTTGATGCTTACAATACGCTCTTTAAACCGAAAGGAAGCCTTTCGGCTCAATATGTGAGTCTATTTTATGCACTAGAGTTAGAATGTGAGGGTCATTATTACTGATCTCATTTCCATTTCTCTCCATTTAGGTAGAAGAGGGAGCAAAGTACGGGATTCATGTGACAAGAGATCAGATTAACCAACATTTCGGACAAGCATATAGAGAGCAATTATTAAAGGCGCCGTTTTATGGTATTCATCAGGGAATGACACCTGAAAAATGGTGGAAAGAGGTAAAAATGAGTGACAGCAATATAGTTAGCTGGGAGAGCATTTACAATGATTGACACTATGGATAATCTAGCTGGTTTATGCTACGTTTATTGGTTGTGGGATTTCATCAAAAGGTAAACCACAGCTTGATTCATAGATGAAAAGAGTGCTGATCATCAATATAGATATCGATTCGAATTTTGATGAGCTATTCGACTCCCTGTATTCCCGATTCACTACAGCCGAAGCATATTCAATATTTCCAGATGTACTTGGTACCTTGAAGGAATTAAAACATCATGGGTTTAAAATGGGCGTCATTAGTAACTCTGATGAGCGAGTTGGTAATAAATTCATAGCTTTCTAGTCATTATTATCCAGCTAACAAAACTTGGTATCAAATAGTAAAAGTGATTGAAAATCTCAAATTAACCCAATATTTTGATTTCGTCCTTGCGAGTTCACTAGCAGGATACGAGAAGCCCGATAAATGTATATTTGAACAGGCTCTTGCAATGGCAGGTAATATTTCTCCGGAGGATACTTTACATATTGGTGACGATGTCAACAAGTAAGTTTGTTGTTTCATTTATTATTTCGAAATGACAAACTAAGCAACTTTTTAGGGATTACTTTGGTATGGGTTGGATGAAAACACTTTTTGATATAACTACAATGCACTGACATAGAAAAATCATCTAACCATTTTAGGATCACTTAATTCTGGCATGAATGCTGTGTTATTGGAACGAAGTAAGTCATTTGTACCGTTGTTTTATATAAATGTGGCGATAAGCATAAAATATATTAATAACAATGTACTTGTTCATGAAGGAAAACTTTCATATGAAGACTTTTCACCGACAATGATTGGAGACAGTAGTATACCTATTCATCGACCTAGGCAAATAAGCTCACTACATGACTTGTATCCATATATAAACACAATGCACGCTAACCCATCTTCAAATTATGAGCAGGAAGAACACTCTACTATGAACGCCTCAAATTAAAAACAATAAAAAAATGGTTTTAAATGCACATGTTGTGAATTAAAGTGTATAAGAGCGTCTCCAACGGTCGAGAGAAATCGATTTTAAGCGGAGAAAAAGCTGCTTTTTTTCTCGACGAAAT
>VCJG01002048.1:0-17192 GCA_024140375.1 Backusella westeae | reverse complement strand
ATTTTTTTTTTTTTTTTTTTTTTTTAAAAAAAAGTGTTGCTATGTTTACTTGTTCCTTTCTAAACTATTCTTTACTAGCACAAAGATAAAGACCTACCTCAAAAGTAATGATGTGGTTTTTTCTCATTGGCTTTTTAAAACTACGCGAGACAGATGGTACTTCTTTCATTCAAATGAATAAACATGATATTTTATTAAATTAAGAACAACTCATGATAAATTAAGCAAAGAAAATTGCGATCGACAATGCATTAATAATTAGCCGTTGGCTCGACCTTGTGCATGATGGTCAAGCCATTATAAAAAATGGGCTGAACATCTCGTTACGCGAGTTACCTCGCCTTTTCATTTGTCGTTTCTTTTTTTTTTGCATATATTAAAAAAATGTCATTGTCATACTTGCCACTTTCAACCTTCCATCTGTCTGTTCACAAAGAAAAGATACCATTATAGGAAATAACACAATTTTTGGTTAACGGGTTTTCAAATTTCTGTTGTGATCAAAAAGTGATATACGATATTCCGATTCATAAAAGCATTTAAATTAATGCGTCGAGAGTGGGGGATCACAGAAGATTTTTATTTTGTGGAGGAGATTCATTTAAAATACAGAAAAGAAAAAGCACGTTCTTTCAACAGAAAAAAAAAGCACTAATATTTTTTAGTGTATTGGAAGATTTATAAAAAAATAAAAAAATAAAAATAAAAAAAAGATTTATTATTATAATTATTTTTTTTTAATACACATTATAAAGCTGGTTTTCAGGTGGATAGACCTGCCACCCTAAAGAATTACTTTGCATGACTGGAGAGCTGATAGAGCCAGCTATTTCATCACGTTGTTGTTGTTTACGTTTCTTATACATCTTGACACCAACGATGGTTGCAGCTGCGTATACGGCTACACCAACACCCACACAGATACCAACTATGGTGTTTGTTGGTAATCCAGAACTTTGACTTTTTTGGTTGTTGTTATTCGGTGCTTGGGTGAGGGGGCTATTTGGATCATTCAGAATGACAGAAGGTCCTATTATAAAAATAAATTATTTATGTCTGTGATTTTTATATAGTCTAAAATGTTATACATACCTCCTATGGGATAAGACCGATCTAACATTGAGACAATTTGTTTATTAGCTGGTAAATAGAGTGAACTATTTTTGCTTTGAACAAGTTGATTCAATGCATTCATCTCAGTGGTAGGAATGGCAAGAGCGGTAATGACACCCTTCTTTTTCGCACGTTTAAACAACGACTTGATATTATCATCGTTCTTTTCAGAAGTAATCGTCAAAAAGATAATATCATTGGTGCTAATGTTAAGCGCTCGACTGATCATGGCAGGAAGTTCCTGTACAAATTGGGCCGTCAAAAGTGAGTCAGAGACAAGCGTGCTATATGAAAGCGTGTGGAACCGAAGATAGGCAATAGAGCTGGTTTCAGGAATTATGGCATCCATATTTGGAGTAATGTATTCAGGATGAGAGTTTGTTTGCTTCTGACTGTCTTTTTCAGTTGCCTTGACATTATGGCTGCTATCAGATGATTTGGATGAATTATCTGAGTCATCATCATTATCATTGTCTTCCGCATCATCGTCGTCATCGTCATTATTGTCCTTGTCATCATCATTGCTATTATCATTTCCAGGAGAATTTCCCGAATCACTGCCATGATTGGAATCATTATGAGATGAGGTAGCTGTACTTGTTGGTTTAGCTGTTTTGGTCTTCTTGTGGGTACGAGCATTATAACTAAACGGTTCAGATAGCCATGCTAGTGTTTCATACTGATAGACTGAGTTTGGCGAGAATGTGGATTCATCAGTCGTTGTAGTAGTAGTTGTGGGCTCGTCGGTTGTTGTTGTTGTTGTTGTTGTTGTTGTTGTTGTTGTTGTTGTTGGTGTTGGACTACTATCATCATCTGTAGTGGTTGCATCACCAGTAGGTGTGTTTGAAGAGCCAGTCGGTGTAGGGATACTACTAGTAGCTGAAGGCACCATATCTGATGTGGCTGTTGTATGAGGACCACTATATTCAGTAGTAGATGAAACTATTGTACTTGTATCAGTAGGATGCAGAGCCGCCATATCAGTTGCTGTCTCTGAACTAGTTTGGTTGCTGATATCTGTCGAATTGGACGAAAGTATTGTAGACGTTGCATTACCGTTTGTTCCATCTACTTGTTCTGCAGTGCCATTTGTAGAAAGAGCTGATTCCGCCGATTGTGTTGCTGACACTGATTGGGAAATAGAGGATGAAGCATTTACAGTAGGAGTAGCTGTTGCCATATAAGCGGTGTTTGTCAAAACAGGTGTAGCATTGGCATTACCAAAATTGGTAATATATCTACTCGATGCTACAGAGGAACTAGGAACAGCAGTATTTATCATTATAAAAGTAGTTGACGAAACAACAGTAGTGGTTGGAGAGCCTGTAATAGTACTATTTGAAGATACGGTAGAAGAATTGGTGTACATAGTATTATTTATTACTGCAAAAGTACTTCCTGAAATAACGGTCTCTGTAGGTGTACTTGTTTCATTTGAAGATAATGTAGAGTTATCAGTAGCCGTTGGAGTTGCGGTTGGTGCGGCACTTGATGCTACACTAGATCCACTACTAGAGCTACCATGTAATCTACTGGACATGGCATCTGCATTAGTTAAAACTACAGTGCCTGATGAATGTGCATGTCCTCCGGTTGCAGTAGGCGCCAACGTGGTATTCGAGGATACAGTTGTATTATTGGAACCACTTGCTTCAGTTGGGGTAGCTGATACAGATGTACTACCGTTATTATAATCCAATGTAACAGTAGGCTTTGGTGTTGGACTTGCGGCACTTGTTTTATGTTCTGAACCTAACTCTGTCATTATTGCCTCTGGTGAACGTGAATTGCCACTTCCGCTAATTAAAGCAGTTTTATTAGGTGCTGTATCACTTGAAAACGTGCTTGACGCAGTATACGGGAATAATAATTCACCATCAGATGAAGAAGCATCACTTGGATGAGTTACCATGAATGAAGAGGCGGTACTGCTGTTTTTCATTCCACCACTATGTAGTGTGCGTGTAACAGTGGGGGAATTAGTGTCAGAACCACTTGTAGATTCAGAGAGCGGCTTGGTATCGTCTGTTTTATGATGGAATAAACTACCAAATACATGTCCAGTTGGCATAGTGGTAGTAGTAATAGTCGAGCTGCCTTTACTAGAAAATTTATCAGTTGTAATGGTAACGGATGAACTACTGTCCGCAGTGGTCGTATCAATAGTCGTTGTTATTGAACTTGAAGTACTTTTATGAGGAGGTTCAGTGGTAGAAGCAGGATTATTTGTTTTTGAAGGTGATTCCTTTGCTTTGGTGTTAGTGGTGGCGGTAGTGGTGGTAGATGAAGGTAAAGAGCGTGTTGTGGTTATGGTACTTTCTATAGCGGTTTTCTCAACATATTTAGAATCACTTTTGGTGTTTTCTGCATAACTTTTAGTGCTTTGACTCGAAGACGTGGTTAAATTTTCATTGTTAGAAGATACGCGTATAGTGGTGCCTTTTTATAAGATAAAATAAAAAATAAAAACTTATTATTTCCTAGATTAGGTATTTTAATTTAAAAATACCTACTTGTATCCGTTGACGTTGATGTGTCTATATCAGATGTTGTGTGGGTATTTTCATGTGATGTTGTAGTGGAAGGAGTGGTTTGGGTTGTTTTGGTGTTTTTTTCTTCTTTAGATAACGTACTTTCTTTTGATGCTGTTGATATTTTTGTGGATGGAGTATCTTCATCGTCCGTTTTATGTTTTAATTCACTCAAAGGCGCAAGGTCTCTTTTAAATTGCTTTGATTTGATTGGCTTTGATTGAATTGAGCTAATCACTTCGGATAAATGAATCTCTTCTTGCTGCAAGATAATAAGAATTGTAATTGTTATGAATTATTCAGAAATATTAATATTAGTAATGTTGAATACCTGACTGTGACAAACTGCTACTAATAAAAGTAGACATAAAGTCACAATACAAATGCTGAATGACAAGTGTTGTCTCATTTGCCACCATGGACAATTAGGAACCCCGTTCTTGTAAGAAAAAAAAAAGGTCGGGAATGTAAAAAAGGAAAGGAAAGGAGAGGAGAGAGAGAGAGAGAGGAAAAGAGGAGAAAAGGAAAGAATAAAGAAAGTAATAATAATAATAATAATAATAATAATAATAATAATAAAAGAAAGGAGTGAAAAATAAGAAAAAAGGTTATTGATCTAAAGCAAATAAGACAAATTGACATATTACTCGGTTAGTCCAAAGTCGGTTGATGAGCACGTTGGTGCTCTGCGGCTGGTGAACTTTGTCCGCTTTTGCCAAAAAAAAATAAATGGACTCCAGAAAAATAAATTTCGGTTATCAAAAAAATGACTGTCATCTTCAGAAATTATCTTGTTGCATTTGGCTTAATCGGATCACTATTCCAGCAAAGTTATAGTAACCACAACGATCAAGCAATCCTAATTTGGGATTCAAAGTAGAACAAAGAAAATATACCACAAAGAATATGGGCATAAATGCTGTAAAAATAGACAGACCTGCATGCTACCTTGATAGAACCATTGTTGAAAATGGAGCCATCAATTGCAATAGATTTTTCAATAAAACTTGTAAAGCAATGAAGAGATCAATATTTGGCTAAGCTTTCTTTCAGCTTTTGTGAACTACTGATGGCATTTCAAAAGAAGCTACACTTTTAATTTTATATTTGAGTGACCTATCAAATCGAATAGCATTGTTGAAGCGAGGTTATTCAGGTACCTTGATAATTCGCTATACCGACACGAGACCACGCATGGATATAACCCTCAGGTATACTGGTCGTTTCTAGAAGATCATCGTATTCCTAATTAGATACAGATCTGTTCATCTCTTTCTGCTATTTAATGAATTTACTACTCGTGCTTAGAGATAGCCAAGCTGGATTGTTATGGCTTCGAGAACTTTGCTGGAATCAGTGATTTGATGAAGCCAAATACAACAAGATAACTTTCTGAAGATGACAGTCATTTTTTTGATAACCGAAATTTATTTTTCTGAAATTGCAAAAACGGACAAAGTTTACCAGCCGCAATGTATTATCCAGTTACCAAAAAGCTTACCATTAAAGTGTGTGTCCGCCAAACAAACATGCTTAACCGTTGATGGTCAGGCTAAAATTCTGGGTTTGAATATATAAAGCAAAAAAAAAGAGTATCCAACATCAAGAGACTTTTATTACGAGTACTCTTTGCACAGCACAATCTATACCTTGGATATAGGCAATAATTTTGCTAGATTCGTACTAATTATTCCAAAAAGTACCTTCTACCATTACTATTTAACAGCTGGAAATATGAATTTTAGTATGAGTTTGGTGTAACAGGCCTAAGCTGGGTAATTATTCATTTTTTGTCACCTTCGTATTTTAATGAAAAAGTGCATGAGGAACTGACGATTTAAAATCAAAAAAATATAAAAATAGAAATATTACACAAAAATATAACAATAAGGAACAAGCGACTTTGAATTCAAGCAGTTTATTACGGAACATGTGACATTCTCGCAAATAGGGTTACTTACAATGTAACAAGTGCTATGTTCACAGACATTATATTCTACACAAACTTTGTCCTCGTACCATTGTATTAACTTCTTTCTCTCTCTTCCTCAATCACTTTTGTATTACAAAGAATGGCCGACGAGGACTCTTACGATTATAGCTTTAAAACTCTCGTCATTGGTGAATCTGGCGTAGGAAAAACAAATCTACTTGGTCGATTTGTTCATGACAGATTTGAATTCTCAGGAAGGAGCACCATCGGTCTTGAAATGTCGTTAAAGATCATGAAAATTAAAGGTAAAACAGTAAAGGTCCAAGTATGGGATACGGCAGGGCAAGAAAGATACAGATCCATTACAAATAGGTAACATTTCCTGATTTACTATGGGTAAAGAGCATAAAATTAATTAAAATGGTTTAAAAAATTGCTGGTAAAAGGTACTATCGAGGCGCTGTGGGAGCATTATTAGTCTATGACATTACAAGTAGAAAGTCCTTTGAAGAAGTTCATCGCTGGTTAAAAGAATTGAAAAACGAGGCTCACCCTGAGAGTGTGGTCATGTTGATTGGTAACAAGTCTGACTTGGAAGATAAGCGTGAAATTGGTCGTGAAGAAGCAATGAGTCTTGCTGTAAAGAATGACCTGATGTTTATGGAAACAAGTGCGCTATCAAACGTAAATGTAGAGGAAGCCTTCAACGCTTTGGTTACAAATATCTTCGATAAGCTTGCTACAAAACTGGTTACAATGGATGATAAAAGAGCAGAACTATTAAAAGGACAAACGATTACTCTAACACCCAACGAACCCTATACAACCAATCATTCATCATCATCATCAGCCTGTGCTTGCTAAGCGAAACAGACAAACTAAAGCCACCCTTCATATTAAATTACTACTATTATTATTGGTATTACTATTTACAATATTTTATGTTAATAAACTAATTATTATACACTCATATGTATAATGGGGTTCTATTTTTTTATTATATTGAAATTGAAATATAACTGGCATTCCTGAAACTCGTAATGAGTGTGTCACAAAGGTAAAAAATTGCTCTAAAAATGAAATGCTTGTGCACTCTAATCCTATTTAAGAGCACGAAATGAGACTGCACAACTTCAATGATAGCACAAAGGGCGGGATAATGAAATTCGATGAGGTTTTAGCTACTGTTTATTTTCTAGTATTATACTATTGTTGAATCTCCTTTCAATTACAAAATATTCAAATTTAAAATGACAAGCTCAGATTTGCACTGATCATCACGATCATATAGCTGCACCTAATTAGTCTAGATCATTATTAGACATTATGGGATTCTAGATTCAATAATCATCCTTTTTATTTGAGACTTGGTTGTTGGCAAGAACTTGCTCATGAATAGTATAATGCGTAAAAATGCAGTCTTATTATTATAGAAATTTATCGTTTGTTATTATCATAATATCTAATGAAAATTACGCTGTTCAGAAAAACTAAAGGTGTGGATTCTCAAGCAAACAGAAGATCGAAATGGTTTAAAATCACCTTTTTTAGGCAATTTTCTTTATCGAAAAAATGTCGCGGATATTATTTTAATGTTAAAGTCAAGCTGTTTACCAATGCAGTTATTTTATATTTATTTTTTTCAATTCTTATTTTAATTATGGATGCCCACATCAAGAATGATCGGATGCCCAACCTATAGGGACTAGCGCATAAATTAATGTCAACAGAGATAATTAATAATAAAAGAACCTGTCATTAAAAGAAATTGATGCGAATGTCTTTGGCATACTTGATACTAATAAACAAACAGTTTGACAGCTTAAGTTGTGGTCGCCCAAAGTACAAAACAAAGTAGAATGACTGAAAAGGCAATAGTTTCCAATCTGGCTTTTTCTTCAGATGGCAAAGCATCTAGAAAAAAAAAATGATGAAAGTTTAAATTCAATCCGTTTTTTTTTTTTTTTGGGGTAATGTAGCAGACAAGTATGTCAGTTATTAAACACGTAATATTCGGTGAATTTGATTTCAAGGATTACAACAACAACAATAAAAACTGCTATTTATTCAAAGTGACTCTTTGATTTCTTTTTTTGTATGCTTTTTTCTTCTAAATGATGCGTAGGGGGATTAAAAAGTTTAAGGGGTGATTATTTGATATCATTACATTTCATCCAATTGCTTATTAATTTCTTCTAATTGTGCAGTTAATTCTTTGTTCTTAGCCTCAAGCTCTTCCGACTTCTTTTCCTCTTCAGAAATTTGTAAAGTTAACTGATCAACCTTCTTTTCTAATTGCTCTGCCTTGATATCTGCTTCACGGAAACTAACATAATAGTTTTTTATTATTTTAAAAAAAAGGAGTAATGAGAGGAATTCTGTAGTACTTACTTCTTAGTCATATCCCTGAGAGAAGTATCTGCCTCTTCCAACTCCTGTTCCAACATAGATACCTTACGTTGAGCGCTTTCGCTCTCCTTCTTATGGTCGGCGTCTTCAGCCTCAGTGCCCTTAAACTCAGTGATTTTTTCCTGAGCAGCTTCCAATTCCTCTTCCAATTGTCTGTTCTTGTTAGTCAAAGAAACAATTTCACGTTCATTTTGTGTATGCTCCTGTTCAAGTACTTTGACCTTGGCCTCCAACTCATCAGCCTTGGCGTTGGCAGCATCAGCTTCAGCACGAATAGTAGCAATTTTCTATTTGTATCACAGGCACTTACGCATTAACACCTCTCTACATTTATTTACCTATAAATTCCCTCTTGAAAAAAGGCTTACCTCACGAATTTTATCCATTATATTGCACTATTTTATTTGTAAGAAATAGAGAGAAAGTGACTTAAAGAAAACAAGTTGAGAAGAAAAAGAAAGAAAGATAAAAAGAAAAGAGAAAAAAAAAAAGAGAAATATGTACATTTATCAGGTTGTGTAAAAATAACGAGTGAAACCAAACTCAGACAAAAATCTATTTTTACATCTGAAAAAGTTTAAAGTTCACTCATACGTATAAACATTTGCCATTCATTTCTAATTCTTGACAGAACATTGCCCTCTCTCTCCATAGGTATAAAAGCAGGCTTGAATCCCATTCTGAATTGAAGATAACTGATCGAATCGATACGAAGATTATTCAAATGGATTTCATCAGCGTCCAGAGTGGAGTGTTGCTGCTTCTGAAAATTAGGTGGCGAGGTTGCTGAAGGGGATGAAGGAGGTAAGCCTGCCCAGCTTTTCCATTTCATTTGTTTACTCTTTTTTGATGACACTGCTCCAAAACTACCTGTCGGAATCATGCTAGGCGAATAATAAGCTGGGAGTATGGTTTGGGCAGAAAGTCTGTCATAAATAAAGCCTACCAAGAGTACATACAATGGACTCCGCTCCTGTTGAACGATAAACTCCAAAAATCTCCATGTAACAAAATCATAGAGACAAGATATCAAACCTGACTTAGCCTGTTTTTGTTGCTGGTGTTGACCGAATTCAAGAGTATCCTTTACAAGAGAAGCTATTTGAGCCCAAGAACCCTTGAGATTATTAAATGTAGAAGTGCCTCGGACCAAAATAATTTTGATTGCCACCAATGAAAAAGCATAAAGAAATGACATTGTACGTGGCGTTATTTTTGGCTGCTCAGGAATATCAAAAAGCTCATCTTGAAAGTTGACTTGATGGAGATGCTGTGCCAGTGAGAAGCCTGACAATTTACTTCTGAGTAATGAAGATGCTTGGCTAAAAATATTGGATGTATACGCAAGCAGACGTACCCAAATAGTACATGGATCGGGTCTGAACCGATTTGTTGTGTCACTATATTCTAATGGAAGATAGTAATAGAGAGAAAAAGGAATCACAATATCAGACATGAGACGAATGGTGGGCCTTTGGTTCTCAATCTCTGATATAACATCTTGTGTAGAGTTTTCTAGAATAGCAACAATCAAATGAACGAGTGCATTACAAAATGACTTGCATCCACGTGTATTTGTACCCCACTTGTGACGTGTAGCAACTGCAAGACCAAATGGTATGTATTTTTCTTGAATATAACCTGCTAGTTCGTTCATGCTTGCCATGGAACCTTGACCTTGCTCAAGTAAAATTGCCAAGCCGTGCATCAGACCTGATCCATCCACAGTCTTCCATTGTGATCGGTACTGCGCCGTAATTTGGATCAGCATTCTTTTAAGTACTTTAGAATAGTTTCTCATATCGGCTATACCGTAAATACAATCCTCTAGATATTCTTTAATCCATTCCGTGGGGCAAACAATGCCTTTTAGAGCACTGTAATCACGTAGAATATGCTTGATAACTGTTGCCATTTTTTCATGATATGTATCGGCTAAAACTCCATTTTGTCTAAAATAAGCTTGTATCAATCGCACAAACTCTTTTTTACAACTTAGTCGATCATTTTGTGGCCACTGTTTTCCATATGCGTGTTGTGCTCCTGATTCGCCTTGAAAATTAAGCGTTTCATCACTGAACAATGAATGTTTTGTAAATCGTGAAAATACGTCGATCAATGCATTTATACCTTCTTCAATAAGAGGTCTAATGGTAGCTGTTTTATAGAAGCGAGACAGTAAATATCGAAACAACTTGACAAATTGCTCTGATCGAATGGATCCTGGGTCGTATGCAATGACGGTAATAAAAAGTTTAACAAAGTTATCAATTGGGTAGGAACGATTTGTATAATTGTTGATAGCAATGTGCTGTTGTATAGGTGCTCTGACGCTTTTTGTAAATGTCTTGAACAAATTCGTAGAGAGGGGAATAGCCATGGTGTTACTAACTGCATCGATACGTTCTAAAATGATACGTTCCTGATCATCAATTTCGACCTGAAGTTTTATACCCAGAATATCATGCGTGCCACTGTTTTGAGGAGCATCCATACCCTCCATCAAAGCAAATAAGTTGTCGATCATCCAAATTCCCAAATCTTCAGACTGGTTAAAGGCATTCAGGATGATAGGAACCAATATTCCTAGCATTTGAAACACAAACGACTCTTCATGTACAGCATAAAACCGGCACCATGTAAATTGAATAGCCCAACGGATTTCAGGAAAATGATCCAGTTCGCAAAAAACTTTGAATAATACAGGTAAAAAGATGGTATAACCTCGGTTTGACATAAACAGCCTTTTAAATCGCGTAACGACCCGTGTTAAAAGTATAAGTACTTGACTAATAATGGAAAAGTCATGTGAATGCTCGCATAGAATTACATTTATGCTTTGAAAGATATGCTCCAGTTCATCGCAGTCGTTGTAATTTTTGTTCAAACCGTATAGCAAAGTATCCATAAACTTTAACCAGGTGCGTGCACGCAATGCGGCAATAGCTTCAGTGTCTACTCGCTGCTGCGAAGGTAGAATCTTCGGTGTAGATTCATCATGACTATCTCCAAAGCCATAAAGATAAAATGTAGAGTCTCTTCGTTTACGATGACGTAAATCAGGGAAATGGTTTTCATAGATGGACCATCTGTGTCTTCTTTTCTTGTCATTGTTCAAAATAGATTCATAGTCCTGGAGGATCTTCTTCACAGCATAAACTTCACGAGGATAGCGGACAAGATAATTTGTAAGAAACTGGATATGGCTGATACGTAACATGGCTACTAAAAACACTTCCATTTGTATATTTAATAGGCTGAATGGTGTCTTGTTGTTCGATGGACCTCTTGGAAACATGTCTGCTGGTTGCTCATGTGTGAACCAAAAGCTGCCTGTGCTTACAAGTAGATGCTCAACTTTGCTTCTGCGTAGATCCCTAAGAGTTAATTCATTTGATGAAAAAACCAATTGTGATAATATGGGGTGAATCAGTGTCATCAATGTCAGTGATTGATCTTTATATTTAGGTTCTCGTGCCATCCATTTCAGCATACCGGTTAAATGATTGAATAGAACATGTGTAAACCCTGGAGGCAGTTTATGCTGGATACTGATCAAGAAACGAATACGTGTAAATATATCGCGGCAGCGAAAGAATTTAAAGCTACCCAGATCATTGATGAAAGGACGCAAGAACAATGTTGGATCATCACGTAAGAAGTATTCCAGCATTTCATGCAGAGCACTTGAAGCACCACCATAGCTATCACTTAGCAAATCAATCATACTCATAAATGAGACAGTCATTGACATAATGGTAGCAATTCTCTTGCGACGATTGATGATACGGTTTATGCTAACAACTTTTTTCCCATGCCTTCCTGTTTCTTTTCCGTCCATTGTTTTTACTTCATCCTCTTCTTCCAAAAACAGGGAGGGTAAAAGTGCAAGCGGTGTCAGGACTTTTTTTAGTGCCTCGTTCTCTTCCGCATGGTTGGCGTCATTCCATCCAAGTTCCTGGATCTGCCGTTTTAATTCTGGTGGGAGGTTTCCAGCATTTTTCAGTTTGGTCATCCAACGTGGTTCATCGAATGCAAATTGGCTACTACCCAAATCGGTCGGTACAAAAGGGGTAGAAAAAGCACCTCCTTCGCCTCGAAAAGGTCGCTTTCGTGATGAAATATGAATATACTCTTGGCTCAATGCATTAAATCGAAATGCACTTAACGATGAATGTTTTTGGATAACAGAAAATCTCCTTAATGGATCACCACTGTTTGAAGCAATTTTTAGAGTGTTAAACTTTGAACTATTTCTTTCATGTAACAGAATTTACCTATAAAAATCGTGTGTAGAAACTTCAATGACGGTTTTAGGGATCTTTTCTGCACACTCCAAAAACAAAAATCCGGCTGGAAGAAACGATTGTGGCTTTCGGTCATCTATAAAACGTTCCCATAAAGGTCGTACAAGACGTCCAAATTCTGGGTTCGAGAGAGTCGCAAATACTGCGGCTAGTAGTGAAAGGATCGAGCCAAAGACATCCTGATTGATTTCATTCATGTGATAGTATCGGTATTTTGAAATTTTAGAGGCTGGGCCACCGCTCTCTGTTTCGTTGCTATTGTCAGAATTGACCGGTGGATCCAAATCAAGAGCAATGGCTGAATTACGGCTGATGGGATACATGACTGAAATAACCTCATGTCTTTTGTAACGAGGCACTTCTTTGGAAAAAAGACTGAGGTTGGCTGACTCTTGTGGTATTATGGATCCTCTATGATTGCTGTAATCATTAGAATCAAAAGTCTCATACTGGAGCTCACCAATCACTGTCAAATAGACGCTTTTGATTCTAGCAAACATGGTGTTTACATTTTCGAAATCGTGTGAGTCTAACCATAAAACGCTGGACTCTTGTGACTTGGACGGTGACACATCTTCTTTTTGAGCAAGATTAAATGGTATAACTGGCTGAATGGCCCAATTTATTACGCAGGTAAGCCATCCAGGGCGATGTGTTGTTCCACAAAAAAAACGTAAATCTAAAAATATATTGCACAAAATGACACGAAGGGGCATCGGTATCATGCATAGCTTTTCCTTTGCAGTCAGAAAAACGGATAGTCGTCTTTCAAGATCAATCAAAAACTTTTTGGCAATTTCATCTTCTTCCATATTACGTTTTGGATTCCTACTCCTCAGTTCTTTGATGGCCCACAAGAATTCGGTTGCAATAACACATTGACCAAGCGATGTTTTCCCCCATTTTGATTCATGTTGTTTATCGTTTACTTGAAGCCCTTGTTTTTTCGGAGATGATGATAGCGAGTCCACATCATTTAATAGCATGATGCTCACCATCTCAGGATCCTGCATCCAAAACTGAACAGCTGACATGTAGCGACGTAGACACGATATTAGTGATAATAATTTTGCAACCTTCATTTCATTATCCGAGGCGACGCACTTCATGACTGGATTGTAAAAGTACAACTTGAAACGTTTCGATAAATTAACCAACATCTCTGTCAAGGCTGGAATGATGGGTGGGTATGTTTCCGTTAATCGCCTGAATAAACTCGGCAATGTTTTTCTTGCAATCTCTTCTCCCATTTTGTCATCGATATGGAATACAAGGTTTTGATAAATACACGCCACTCGCTCACCATTTGAATCCTGATGCATTTCTGCTGTTTCCTGTAAAATAATATCCTTGTAACCTGTATTCCAAAATTCCAAAATATATCCCTTTAGTGTAAGTATCATGGCCTGTGTCATCCCATTTCTTGGTAAGTCGCTGCTAAAAATACTGGACTGATCTAATTCCTCAACAGATAACTTTGGACTAAGATTGGGTGACGAATGAGCGCTAACATTGGATTTTTTCGGACTCTCTTCTAAACTACATATAGATAAAAGGCAAAGTAACATGGTTACCACATTGTACGCAATTTTTTTCTGGGCTGGATCTGTATCTCTCTCTGCAAGCAAATGTCTAAGCTTACTTGGAGATAGCTTTTCGACAATCAATGGCAACAGTAATGAGGCAGTTGATGTTTTTGATCGTAAATCATCTAATGTTGCATTTACAAAGGATTCACAGGCTTATATAGATAAAATTAAGAGTTAAATAAAAGAGCATCAGCTACATATATATATACTAGATCATACCCAACTCTGATAGCAGAAATATAATTTTTAAATACGCCGGTCTTGTATCTTCCTCTGGCTCCATCCAGTAACGAGGAAATAACTCTTCCATTACTAGTATGTCCCTTGCTCTTTCAATCCAATTATTGTCAATTAGCTCAACCATTCCATTATAAGGATCTGTTTGACTGAGCGCTCCTCCAATTAGACTTTTACAAAGAGCTTCAACAAGACACAAATGGGCAACAGTGATAGGTATCTTACCATCTCCTGCTTTGATATAATAACCATCCCATTCCCTTCCTTTCAGCGGCAATAGTCGACCTTCTGATATACTATCCAACAGCCTTATGATGCCAGTACGTAAATACATCATTTTCTTTCGTCCTTGATCTTTGTGGGTTGTTAATTGAGCCAAGGCATTTGTCAGATTATATACAAGTGACTGGAATGCAAGTGGAGATGACAATAATGAGTCTTCGATCTCGGAACATCCGAGGAGCAAATCATCAACGATGGAAAACACCCTCAGCTAGATTATTACCCTTAGCAAACCTCCTCGTTTTCTTTTATGTGTTTACTTTTCTTAATAATAATACCATACCTTGATCTTCAAGCTACCTGATGCCAACAGACGAGAACAAAAAATAATCCTTTCAAAGTTTTCCTGATTTAGAGAAAACAAATAAGGTACAGTTTCAGACTTTTTTTTTTTATTACTTCTGTTTAGAACTTACCGCTGGATCGGATAAAGTGAATCTGTTTCTAATATAATCGAAAACGTCTAATGCATGTAAACACTCCATCTCTTTTTCCAGTATATTAATAGTTAGTAAGATATCACCAACATAATCAATTGCTTATTATTACCATCAATATGCACTCTATCAAACGGTATACTTAAAATGGCCAACAGCTCACCCGGAAAAGGCAATTCAAGAGCATATCTGTGTTTTACGATTGTATTCATCATCCTCGCCAATGTCATATGAATATGGAATTCATCATTAGGAAATATCTCGTAGATTGTCTCTGATGTGGGCGTTGTATTTCCATTAAATACATCGGTTAGTGACTGTCTCAATGGTCTTTTATCTTGGTCATCTGTATAACCATTTGGTGTTACATGCGGATCTGTAAAACAACCATGCTGCGATTTTGCATAAAATTCCTGTAATAACTTTCCTAAATCATTTTCGAGACTGTATATGTCTTCTTGTGTGGCCGTAGGTGTACGGAGGCTGCTCCCTCCGAGCGAGCGGAAACTTCGGAAGAAATGCGTCATGTTGGCGGCTTGTCCGGTGGCTGATTTTGTTAATGTCATGTCATTGTCCAATGTGAGATTTGATCGCATGAATGGATGAATGAAAGGTCTACGCTGTGCTGCATTGGGTATAGTTGGGTTTTTATAAGAGGTTTCCATGGAAACTGTTCGTCTGTGTGCTTTTCCACCTTTACTACCGTCAGTGTTATCTTTTGAAATGGGATTGTCCTGAGTCATTACTAAAGAGCTCAGACTCAATCGTCTAGCTCTACTACTACCCATTTTACTAGTAGTATTAATATTGAGCAAAATAAATAAAAAAAAGGATAAAAGGAGAAACAAACATATTACATTTTTTTTCCTCAAGGTATTATTATTTGCGCGTTTGTTTCAAGGAATAAAATCTAAAAAATAGCAAACAAGAAGAGGCTATTAGAGTATAGCCAGTAATATAAGCTCGATAGTAGAAACGAATATATCCATGCATTCATACAGACATTTTTCATCAATCGCCCTCATGAGCCATCATTATAACCAATATTTATATACACTTTTTTGCCTGTTTCGTTTTTTGGGGGAAATTTAACTTGTGTACATCTCCGTTTCAAACGTTTCCGTTGTTTGTAACATTCAAACTTTTAAACTGCAATACCTATAGAGTATACCATTGCTATGATTAAGAATGGATGGCTTTTTTTCTGAGTGCATCACCTGTTCATGTTAAGTGGAATGTTTGTGAAACTTCAATTATTTTTGTTTGTTTATTCTGACTCACCATTGTTCTAGTTAAATTAAAGCTACTGTAATTATACAGCTAACTTATAATAGAATTCTATCAATGAAAGCTTCCAAGAACAAACAATAGATATTCTACCTTCTGAAAATGACACAATAAGTGGCACATAAACAGAGGCTAAGTTGTATTTTTCTTTTTGTGATTTTTTTGTTAAAGTCTGAGCCGCATTATTCGCTGTTAAAAGAAGAATTGACTTCGAATAACACAAGCCAAGCCTCAATAGAAAAATAAGAAAATAGCATCATCTTTGGTAAAAAAAGTGCAAATCACAAAACTATAAAAGAACCGATTTTTGCCATTGTCAACGTTTTCATTATATAACATTTTAACCTATTACAATGCATTTCAATATTACGGTTCTCTTTACCCTTTTATTCTTGTCCGTAACATTGGTGTCTGCTGTACCAATTGGGTTCAAAGTTCCCAAGGGATTCCGGCCAAAGCCAACTGTAGGATTCAGGGTTCCCAAGGGTTTTGAACCAAAGCCAACTGTAGGATTCAGGGTTCCCAAGGGTTTTGAACCAAAGCCAACTGCACGTCCACATTCTCCACGAGAAAGACTTGTTTTCTCCTAAAGCCTGGAAATCCCAGACGTGGACCGCTATAAAAAATACCTCAAGCGTTAATGCGGCCCTTTCTACAAGTTTTCAAAGTATACATACAAAATCATTCACTTATTTAAAGCTCTTATTTTTGAATATGCATCATCCACAAGAGTATTTTCTTTTTTCATTATCAAATCCATTCAAACATAATAAATTTTACAAAAACTTTAATACTCATTTTGTGTATTCTTTTAGAATATGTCATTTAATGAGCAAAGCGAAACGTTTTATCAAATAAGTATAGCTGTTATTGATCTTCTCAAGCAAAAATGATGATGAAAATACAGACGTTAAGTTTTTTTTTTTTTTCTACCAAAATTTCATGGACAATAAAATTTTGGCCCTATAACCATGTCTGGGGGACACAGTCACTAGGCTCCATCAGTCTCTGTTGTGGAAGAGAGATCAGACTTTCGTTGGGATTTGAAGCAAGATTGATATTTTGAT
>VCJG01002047.1:4128-14351 GCA_024140375.1 Backusella westeae | reverse complement strand
CAGGGCACTATAATTGAATACAAAAAAAAAAAAAAAGAATTGCATTTGATGTCATTATATATATGTGCTATTTTGGTTTATTTACCTTGAGTGGCGAGTTGGGAAAAGTGAATAGCGCATTTCCACCCTTGAAATTTTGGATAAATTCATATGTTTTATGGACACTGTTTTCATCATAGTTAGAAGTAACTCCGTCCTTGCCAAGAGCTTCTTTGAGACCTTCTATTTTACTCCAATTGATCTGTATACCAGCTGCTACAACCAAATAATCGTATCCAACAACTTGACCATCCGAGAGACTAACCATGTTATTTTCAGGGTCAAAGGTAGTGACCTTACTTTGAATCCAACAAGCTTCTTTAGGCATTAATTCGCCCATGGGTTTAACAGATTCATTAAATTTCTTTAGACCGCCACCAACATAGGTCCACAAAGGTTGATACTAAAACAAACTATTAACAACTGCATAGACATTTTGATATTATTTCACTCAATCTTACATAGTGTTTATCTGAAGGTTCAATGACAGCAACCTGATCTTTTCCAAGAAGATTTGATACAGTTGAAGAAACTAAATTAGGGTTCATTTTTATTATCATTAATAAACAATGCGTGATTGTTTCAAATCGTACTGTTGTCACTTGTATGTACCTGAAAGACCACCTGGTCCACCACCAATTACAACAACTTTAAACTTCTTATCTGCGGTTTTAGAGCAAAGTGATTCTGTAGAGATTGTTACAAAGGATCTCTTTGATAATAAAAAGGCTCGATTATATGCTGCCAACATGATCCTTGCAAAAAATATAACAATAGTTGTTGTGATGAATGGTAAAATGAAAGTGGAGAATTTTGATTTTATACAAAAATTAAAAAACCCATTTTGAGTCTCAGCATTCTAATCGAATATCCTTGTTCAAATGTCATAAAGTTGAGGGTAATAGTTCACGGGATGGTCAAATCAAACATTGGTAGATGAAAATCATCCAAAGCTTTTTTTTTTTTAAAAAAAAAGTCAATATAGACACCTGTAATATCAATGTTCATATAAAACTGACACAACTTTTTAAAATGGAACAATGATTTCCCTGAAAAACATCGAATGTTAATAAGATTTAACATTTCGAGTTGAGTCATTGGTACCACGTGGTTTCAGCCACGTAAAGATGCGTAATGCATTGCAAGCAATAATTTTTTTATTAACTGGATAGCAATATTATCTCGAAAAGTTTATATTTTAAAATTTGGGAGAGTGTTAGACTTCCTTGGCAACAGAGCGACTCGCCCGTGTCTCGGAATTAAATCCTTCTCGGAAAACGTTAACTTTGTGTTTGAGTTTATCAACTCCAAGTGAGAGTTTACGAACGGCACGATGCTTGTGAATTCTATTTTTTCTGCTTTGTCTTGCCATGTCTCCTTCAAATTGCGGCTCATCAGTGTCATAATCATCTATACCAGATTCTTCCGTATCGTCATCACCGTATTCTGAAGAAGCTTCATCACTCTCGTTTTGCTTTGCTACTTCAAGCTCTTCTGCTTGGTGAAGAGCTGAGTCTTCACTGCTTCTGTCTTTTGAATTCTGTGCTTTGATCCATTTTTGAGCTTTATCGTTAGAATTATGGTCATAAAATGGATCACCACCAACCATATCTTTAATGTAGGATCGGAGTTGTGTATGAACAGGGGAAAATCCAGGAACAATCTTGGCTTTAATAACAATGGATCCAAAGTCTCCATCTTCTGACCAAGGATCTTCATTTTGGTTTGCTTCTTTTGATTTTTCGGATAGATAAGGATGTAATCCAATCTTTAACTCGAGCCATTCGTTTTCAGGTATATACTTTAGCCATATTCTCCCAGTAGCCTTTGTCACAGAAAAGGAACCTTGAATTATATGAATGTATATTGAAGTTCGGTAGCGCATCGTGAGAGGAAAGTAAAGATGTTGGTTAAACCAACCGGGAAGTTCGGGTATTTTTGGATCATGCCCCTGACCAGTGATGTCTCTTGACTTAAGACGCTTCAGAATAACAGGGTCAACGTTTAAAGCCAGAACCGCGCGAAGAGATCCAAGACTATGGATGTCAAAAGGTGGTTTAAGATTTTTCATACATACACTTTCAACCATTAGGGTTCCGACATCTATTATGCATTAATATGTTTTAGAGATAAATGCGAAAAAGATGGAGCTCTCAGCTGTTTACATACCTGCTCCTTGAAGCTCTCTTGGTAAAGACATTTTAACTGGTTTATACTTTAAAGTTACAAGTATTTTCCCAAACCCTATTCCATTGGATAAAGGGAGCCATTTTTGGACTTCTTTAAACTGTATAAAAATAGGATAAGTAATTGGAATGGCATATTACAGCCAGTACTAGTTTCATACCTTGTCTTCTTGGTCATCAAAAAACTGAGAAAGATTCAGTACTTTCATTCCAAGAACAGGATCACGCTCCAAATCAACAGAAGTTTTTACTGAAATACGAATACTAGTTGTATTAATGTTTTTAATAAAATGCTCTGATATGGCATTCCAATGCTTTTATGCAATAGAAAGAATAAGGTAACAAATGGATTAATTCACACTATATGGTCATTTCATGTTTGATGACTTTCAAACTTACTGGAGTTGGATTACGAAGTTTTGTGCGTGTCTTATATACTTTTTTATCATTAATATATAATAAAGCATATGGGTTAACAATCTTGTTGTGGTCATATGGGTGCTTAAATTCGTCGTTTGATGGGAGGATTTCTGGATCGCCAATTTCCAAATCAGCTGCTTGGTGAATTTGCACAGACAATATACCATTGGTATGATCTGGTCCCACCGAAGCTTTAAGCTGTTCTTCTCTTTCTTTCTTCTGTTCTGGTGTACTCTTCTTTAAAGATTTATTCGAAAATATATCCATATTTGCGGTGGGATATTTTGGATGAAACGATAGCTTCAAATTAAGCTTGATTTTGGATTTATCCTGCGATTTACCATCAATGGGTGTCCAACTATAGTATTTTCATTTTAGAACATATATATATAAAAGTTTATGGAAATGTGTGTTACCCATCAAAAATCACTCTTTCTTCTTGTATCCAACCTTCTACATTGCCTAGTTTGTCGAGTCTTCCTTGAACAGCATCTTTGACAGATATAGAGATGGATCCCCACACATCATCGAATTTGACTTTGTCTGCATCCCAAACTTTAACATCAATGGATGTGTCTGAAATGATATCATCTACGTTACGTTATACAAATTTTAGTCGAATACTAGTATCTTAAATAACTAATAATCCTAGTACCAACCTTGTGATAACAGTACATATAAGTTTTCGTTCCAGCGTGGGTTTTTATCGTTAGTAAGTACACGTGTGCTAGAAATGGTTTTTTTGGGTTGGGTACTGAGTGAAAGAGTAGCATATGAATCTTCCATATCTGTTAATAATAGAACTGTTTTAGTATATTCCTATCGAAAAAGGCTTTATTATTACACTAGATCTTACCCTGAAAATTCTTTGATTTTTCACAAGTAGCTTCACGGATTTCAGCTTTGATGACCCCAATGGCTTCTGTGTCAATGGCCCCAGGGCCTAATAAGGATCTTATATCTAGAGATATACTTTTTGGATCTATAAAATCTGAAAACCCCAGTCTGACACCCTCGTTTACTAATGCTTTAATTGTAGGTAGCTACATATAAAACATAAAAATTGAGATTGCTATTTGCTTGTTTGAAAGTATTGTGTCTTACATTCATAATATTCAAATGTTTTGAAAGTGGCATGACCCCTGTATCGATAGTGGGCATACTTGTAAACGCAATAGTTGCCTTTGAAATAAAAGGAAGATCAGGAGCTGTTACCAACTTGAAGCGTATTTTTCCTGATAAGGATATCAGTTCAGCTTTGACATCCAGAGGTGCCTTTAAGGCTGTTTTAAAGCGAATCGATAAACCAGGAGGTGTTGTACTTGTGCTGCGTTTAGATGACAGAGTTGCAACGGGATTTGCATGAAAGCTAAATGCAGCTTCACCAAACTATTGTTTTTTTTTTTTTGTTAAATTAAAGTGTTTAATTATTATATCATGTACATACAATACTCTCTTCGGGCTGCCCAGGAAGAGGAGGGAAAACCCTAATCCTATTAAAATGAAAATAATGAGTTAATGATTTTTTTTTAAAAAAAACAGGGTTCAGCAAAAAATGCATACATATTTATTCTTGGAGCCTGCACACCAAGATCGAAATCATGAACCTTTATAGCTTTCTACTTATCCAGTGAATAAACTTAATTCTAAATGGAATATTTCATAAATTCTGTGACGACTTACGATAAATCCTGGTGAGACACTTTGCAAAGTGTCTTCCAAAATATCTTCAATTAAGGTAAAGAATTCTGGATCAATGCTTCTCCAAATCTTTTCAACCATAAAATTAAGCCATTCAGCTGATTCGCCCTCAGAGTCATAGAGCTAATTCAAGTCAGTTCTAGTCGAAAAAGGAAAAGTATCAAACACTTACTGTTTTAACGGCCTTTTGTTTCTCTAATTGCCATTCGATTCCTTTTTTTGCCTCTCTTCCAAGATTCCAAAATGCCAATACCGACAATATAACTAGAACTAGGCCTAACGATAGGTTGTACCCAAATCGTCCCGATACATAGCCAACTAAGCAAGCCCCAACTATGTATTTTATGGCATTTTGCTCTAATTTTGATATCAGCAAGTCTGGTTTTATAGGAGGCAGGGGCGTTGGGTGATGAAGTTTTTTGCGATTTTCTTCTTCTTCTTCTTCTTCTTCTTCCTTTGCTTCGCTTGACCCAGAATTATTGTTATTTCCTAATATTTTTTATTTGAATAATGGATCAGTAGATGATATATTTATTATATTTGTTTGCCGTTACTTTGGATACCAGATGCATTTTTATTTTTTAGTATGCCGATTGGTTGATATGTATTCGATAGTGATTGGTTACGATCACCAGACTCATGTTCTGGATGAGAACTTGCTTTTTCTGGTGATTCTGGCTGAGAAAGATCTTTTTTGGTGTGGATTTGCTTTTGGGTATGGTTTTGCACAGTGCTGTCCGAGGAACTACAGGATTCTTTATTTGATAAGTTATCTGAGTCATTCATTTTTAGGTTTCCCATGAGCCTTTGGTCAAACTCGATATGCTGCCTTTCTTCTTTAATATCATTCTCGTTTCCATATGAGATGCTAGAATGGGTATCATTCTCCTCTAGTTTGGAATCTTTCTGCTGATGAATAGGTTGTGTGGTATCATCAAAACTAGATTTTGTATTGCTCATTATAAACACAGAATTTTAAAAATAATATGGCATGAATTAGATGTGAAAGTAATTAAATATTCTTTACATCTTTTATATATAAATAAATATTAAAAATATTCGTCATATTTACATAATTTGACTGTTCGATCAAGGACCAAACAAAGGGGAATAAAGTTCTATCCACTTCTAAACTGTACTAAAAACAGAAATAGACGCAATTTCGACGTCAGGCGAACTGTATTTAAATGAATTGCCCATGGCTTGTTCTCAGCTCCATCATCAGTGCTTCTCTGTTTTAAGTATGCTATAGTTTATTATCGTATTTTAGAATAATAGCTGACTTTTTTTCTTCTAAAGACTTTTAACAATTTATGACCCACCGATAACACCAGTTCAACTATCTATCTTTCATCGGACTTACAAACATGTCAAAAAGATTTACCCCAACAGCACAATGTGGCGATTCTTTTTGTTTTTTTTCCAAAAACTCAAAAAAATGGACAAGTTTCCACCCGAAATATGGCACAGAATATTTATACAGCTTGATTTACTCGAAAGGATAGAATGCACTCTTGTTTGTCAAAGTTGGTGGCGCATCTTGGATAAATACAGTTTGCTCTACGATGTTGAAATAATGTACAGAAAAAATCGATTCAACGAGTTCATGGACATGATTAAGCGATTTCCACATCGGGCGGCACAAGTATAAGAATTGTGGTTATTGACTTGCATCGACAACAGTTTCGATAAAAGAACGCTTTTAAATACTTTTTCAAATGTACGCGTACTGAAGGTGGAGTGGGACCAAGGACCACCGATGGAGTCTCACGGGTTCAAGTACTTTGGTGAACCCATGGAAATTACAAATTTGAAGCCAAAACTCAGAGTCCTTCATGATTCCATTTTCTGTGAACTGGCATCACAAGTGCTTGCGTCGAATTTAGGTGGTAGACTTGAAGAGCTTCAATTGGATTTCGAAGAAATAAAAGGCATCAGCACTCTCACAGTCCTGAAACAACTGAAGAACCTGCCAGTTTTAACGACGCTTACATTACAAGACCTGGATATGGGAATAAACGATTTGGAAAATATACACGCAAATCTACCAACCATTCAAACATTCAGTCTCACTCTGAATATAGCAGCTAGTGAAATGCCATCCAATGTTATACCTGCCACATCTATTACCACATTTAATATTCAAATTGAAGGAGCTCTCGACGTGGACACGCATATCCAGTTCTATCAATACATGCTTAAAAAATACATCAATGCAGAAGTTGACAACTATTTCGATGAAATGATACTTAACCATGAGCCTGACGATGCCAGATTTGTTTATTTAAATGGAATTCTTGATTTCTATAAACTCGTTAAACCAACCAAAAGCTCGCATATTCAAGGTGTGCCAGATGATATTAACGTTTTTGAAGTATTTGATGGTACAGGTTGTCGATTTAAAAAGCTTCACGCTTATCAGTGTGCAAGTGAAACACTTCGGTACCTTGCCGAGTCTAAACAATCAAAATGTATTCAAAAGTTGTCTCTTGATAATACAGCAATCAGCACACCACGCAGCCTTAAAAGCATGGTGGCGCTCACTACTTTGGACTTGGATCTTTCCAATTCCGTCATCTTTCCGATAATCAACCTCACCGACTACTTGAATGCATGTCCACCCACTCTCAAGACACTTTCGATCCATTGTACTGATTTGGAAATTGATCTACCAGTAACCCAACTGAGCAGTGTCAAAAAATTAAATATTAATTGCCATGAACTCACTCGAGATCTTGGTGATGTGATTTCAACATCCTTTCCCAAGTTGACTCAATTGGAGCTTTATGCTCTTATTTTATGTGAGAATGTAAATATAGCTATCCAAAACCAGCCTCTGAAGTGCGCCAGTTTTTCCTTTGGTCAAGCATGCATTTATGGTATTTGTTTCAAGTCTCCAAGCCAAACCGACCCTCAACTTTACCATTGCTTCAAAGACACTAAAGAGTGCGTCCTCTACAACAGGATAAGAAATCTACCGATTATAACGTTTACATCTTTCACAGAAAAAAGGTTGGATTTAACAAGAGGTATAAAAATACTTTCGGTTTAACCAATTATCAGCAAGAATCAGTCTGTATATTCATCCAGTAAAAGAAAAAAAATACTATATACATAAATGCAATATCTTGTTCTTTTAAGCGCTGGCTAACCGTTCATTATGCATATTGTTCATATAGAACTTTTCATGACTAGACCTTTTAGTAATTTACTCCTGCGTCATTCTTTATTCATTGAAGCAGCTAATTGATCCCAAGACATGGGAAGCGCGAGGTAGGAGAAGGAAACAGCTTGGTGTTTGTCAATAGTAGCCACTCGCTAATAACAGGAAAAAAACTCAATCTCAACAAGTAAACATGTACCATAATGTGCTTGTTAATTACGAAACTAAAACATTTATAGTGTATTTTGTATAAGGAGAGTCCTTTTCTTTTAAATGTATTTCTTTCTAATGATAACTGTGGTACTCTGATCCAAATAAGCATTATAAAACATTGTTACACCATTTTATAGCATAACATATGTTCTCATAAACAATAATAAATGAAATACAAAGCATTGCTTTTTGTTTTGTAAAAAAAAAAAAAAGATTATATATTTTGAATCCTTATAATAATAGTAATAATAATGATATTAATGCATTTCAAAGAGTGTGAGTGATAAAAAGAAAGGTAAGGGGAATAATAAAGATGACGTTTAAAGATTTCTTTTTCTTTTTCTTTTTCTTTTTCTATTTTTTTTTCTTTTTTCTTTCTTCATTTAATAACAAACATAAAAGTATAACAAATAATAATAGTGAGAAAAAAATAGAGAAAAGTTTAAGCCCAAATCTTAAGCAAACTATCCCAACTACCAGTACACAAAGCCATGCCATCCTTGGAGACACCCAAGCAGGAGACTCTGTTTTCATGGCCGGTAAGCACACCGACACGCTCACCCTTCAATGTATCCCAAACATGACTACTGAAATCGTCATAACCTGCAAATAAGAGTCTGCCTGATGCGGAGAAGGCAATTGATGTGATGCCATTCAATATGTTTTCACTGCTGTACGAGTTTAATTCACGATCAGCACGTAGATCGAATAGACGACAGCTGGCATCATCTGAACCTGTACCAACAGCCATACCGCTTGGGAAGAATCTAATTTTATACAAGGCGTTGTAAGTCTCCTTATCAATCCTTGCTTCCTTTTTGATATGTCAATCTACTTACTGTACAGAATTGATGTCACTTTCATGGCCTGTGAATGTTTGTACACAGCTTCTTGTTCTCATATCCCAAATCTTTGCAGTTGAATCACAAGCACCAGAAACAAACAAGTTTGGATCGGTTGGTGAGAGAGAGACACTCATGACATCGCCGACATGGTCAGAGAACTCGTGGATCTTGACACCGGCATCAATATCCCACAAGAAACAAGTGGTATCGCCAGAACTTGTGAGGATGCGGCGGTCATCCAAAAAGCGACAGCAGGAAAGATAGCCGACATGGCCAGAAAGCTCTCTTGCGGGACGGACGGGGCCATCGCGAGAGGTGAGGTTGTAGATGGAACAGATGTTATCCAAACCACCACAGGCAACAAAATTACCAGAAGGGGAATAAGCGGCGGTCATAACCCAAGCTGATCGGAGTGGGATGGCGTGGATTTTGTTTGTGGTGTAAGCATTCCAGACAATAAGCTTACCGTCTTGAGATGCTGAGACAAGGTGTTGACTGTCATTTGCCCAATGCATAGCATAGATTTTGGCGAGGTGACCACGGAGGTTACGGCGTACTTTCATTACAAGTCGGGGCAAAGGCTCAACGTCTTTTGCCATTTTTCTTACTAAAAATATAAATAAAATATTATTATTTTATTGCTAAATAGACTATAAACACTTACAAGTTGTATCTGCCAATGCTTCTCGTCTCTGCTTTATTCTTTCTTTTAAAAGTTCTGCATCTCTACGAGCGGAGGCAATTCTGTCCGAGATGTCATCATGATGCTGCATTGTATGTGATGATGAAAAGAGTGTGTGTTATATAATATTATTGTTGAAGTAAAGGTTGATTCAAGCGTTTGGAAATGACAGTAAGTGAATAAAATAAATATAATAAAAATAGTAGGGCTTATTGGTTCCCCTTCTGTTTGTATAATAAAGAAAAAAAGAAAAGTTTTTTTTTTATTTTATTTTATTTTATTTTTGTTTTATTGAATAAGTGGTTCCTGGCACAATATAAAAAATTACAAAGGCCGAAAAGAGGTCCTTTACAAAAAAGGTAGCTTTGTGATCACTTTTTCATAATAAAACAAGAAGGTGGGATTCTCTTTTCCTAGGCTTTTCTTGCCAACAAGTCAATTGAGAAACAAAGGCACAAAAAAGACATCCATGTCTCGACACAAACCCTATTTACTTTCATTCAAGAAGAGGAAAATCAAGGAAAATGAATTGATGTTTAATAAAAAGACTAACCTAAATCAATTCGGAGAACACAACACGTTTTTTGGTTATATTTTTTATATGAAAATTAAAAAATGAAAAAAAAAATAATAATAATACAAAAGATCGTCAAAAGAATAAGACTCTTTTCATTGTTTTATACTTCTTGATGAGAAACGAAAAGAAAACATTTCAAATAGCACCGATTATATCCATGTATACATAGATATAGATGGTTTATACACCATTGTTGTGTCTATATTGTATATACAAAATGATAGTAATAATCGACGCTAAAAGTGGCATTCATATGAAATACGACTCCGCTGCTATTAGCCTTCCTTTTCTTTTGTTACTAAAAAAACAAATTAGTGATAATTTATGCATAAGAGGCTGAGTATATTGACACCTTGGTGTATGTATTGTATGTACATAAAATACTCTGTATATAAAA
>VCJG01002041.1:3967-16551 GCA_024140375.1 Backusella westeae | reverse complement strand
CTCGTTGGTGGTCCTTGTTAAGCATGATTGATTTCGATTGATTATGTGAACTAGAGCACTAGTATCTTTCTTTGTATTTTATTTAATAAAGAGACACAATTATTATTAATAACTTGGGTTGGTTGGCGGTAAATACAAGTTTATTGTACCAATGCGTCTCTTTTGATGTTTTAATGAATGGAAATGCATGTTTTTAAGTGTAATTTCTCTTCACCTCAATTCGATCCAGATGTAGAATAGTTTTTGCCGCTTGAACCAGGTTTTTATTTGCTTCTCTGTCATAAGAATAATTCTTTGCTTTATTTTTGTTGAATATCACTTTTTTCAATGGTGTTTAATTTACCTCTTATTCTTTGAGCCTTTGTTTCTTTCAATAATTTTAGCTAATTTAACACCAAATTATATTTTTACCACGATTATATCAAGGATACACTATTTTTGATTTTGTACGAGAGTTGTCGAAATAGCGATATTTTATTGGCTTGGAGCTAACGCCAGGAGGTACAAATTCCATATTTACTCGCGAAATCGACCCTGACGAGTATCTTAAAAAATGACAATACACAAAAATAGAGAAATGACAAAATATCTTTGATGATGGACATTTACCTCGATAATAAATAAATTATATGCCCTTTATAAAAATTTCCTGTAAGAGGGTAATATTAGCTTATAGGCGGATAAAAACCAAGGCAAATGTCTGATTCATATATTTGAATATTCTTGTATTTACAGAAGTTTAACATGAATAAACCTTTTGTTTGATCGTGTGGCAATCTGTATCACAAACAAATATCATCATTTTTGGGACTAATTTAAGGTATTTTCTATGAAAACTCTAAGCAAAGCGTGCTTGAAATGGTGGATTAATAATCAATGATTTGTCATGCTTCTAATTCCATATAAAAAGCTTATCCATTTTTTTTTCATATTTTTAAACATGTAAACATTCAATTGACTCAATGTAATAAAGTCATTCCAACTGGAATCTGCATATTGTTTTTCCAGCGGTATACAAAAAGAGTGACTCCGCATTATACTGTAACGTGAACAGTATAAAATTATCATTTACTTTACGATTTCTGTGTGGAAATGACAAATCCAGCGGGAAAAGTATACGCCGTCGTTGCACAAAGTTTTGAGCATTACAGATCAGAATTACAATTGAAAAAGTTTTCACTTTTTGTGAGCGTAATGTGGTTACTTTGATATGCTCACTTAATCACAAAATTGGATCACTTATCAACTGATCTCGAGTGTCTGACATATGAACTTGCACAAACAGAAAATTAAGGCTCAGTAAATGACAAATCAATTATATGGATAAACAAATCGGTGTTAACATCATTTGTGATTCATAAGACGCTGTGCATCAAAATAGTATGAAAATTGAAAATACCCAATTAGATTAAATGGATCAAACATCAAAAAATTAAATAAATAGTCGGAACATCTTGACACTTCCTCCCTTCTTTCTTCTTTTCTTCTCTTACCTTACTCCTTATTTTACTTTTTTTTAATTTCATTACATCTTAATAATATTTAATCTTAATATGCTTCCCATACAACTCGTAAATCATCCAGAATTCTATATTGAAATGGAATCAGAAGATATTGAGCTTCGTGGATCTGTAGATGAATCTGCAGGTATCATGTTGAAAGGTTCTGTCATCCTCAACTTGAACGAAGTGACAAAAGTGAAATCAATCACATTGAATTTTACTGGGAAATCCCGGGTCGCTTGGACGGAAGGTACGAAAAAAGTTATACCACATATTTTTTGTGTGACAACGATTAATGGGCATATCTTTTAGGCGTTGGATCCCATCAAAAAATATACAAAGATGAAAAGATAATCATCCAACATGAATGGTGCTTTTTACCAGCCAAAGCAAAATCCTATCATTTAACTCAAGGCCACTTTAAATGGTAAATATATATAGAAAAAAAATAATCAAGTAAATAAACCATATCAATCTTTGCTTATCTGTCGTTAATCGTAGGGATTTTGAACTTCCGTTACCAGGCGATTTACCTGTATCTATTCAGCACGAGTTGGGCGATATTACTTACGGATTAAAAGCAACAGTAGAAAGACCTAAATTCTCAATGAACTATACCAGTAAAAAGACAGTCAATATCCATCGTGTTTTCGTACCCTCATCATTAGAATATACCCAATCCCTCCTCATTTCTAACACTTGGGTCGACAAATTAAGTTATGATATTTCAGCACCTAGCAGAGTATTTACCCCTGGCAGTTTAATACCCATTACATTTGCATTACATCCTATCGCCCAGGAGCTTCGTGTCAAATCAGCATCATGTACATTACAAGAATTCATTACATTATCTACATCCGATCATACCATCACAGAAGGAAAAGATATCAACTCAATAAGAGATGAAAACTTTTCTACTGGTCCCGATCGCTGGACAAAGACAGAAATGTTATCTATACCCGATATTCAACCTCAACTTTTACATAAAGATACGCACTCTGATTTGTTGGAAGTAAAGCACAAATTAGCTTTTTCCGTGTCATTAATCAATGCAGATGGACACGTATCTGGTAAGCGCACTAAACTGTATTTAATTTTCTATTTAAAGCATCTTACTTACTTTTTTATTCTATTAACATTTAGAATTAAGAGCTTCCATCCAAGTTGTTATCTCAGATGTTGCATCAGTTGAAAACGAAAACGCTTTACCTACGTACGAAGATGCTTGGAAATCTGCACCCTATAATCCCCAAGAGTTATCTGATCTTATTCAGCAGGGCCATTTACCTCCATCTTTAGCTTTGACAGCACCCAACTATGCCGCACATACCGCAGATTATATGCTTTCATCTGATACCGAAGATGAAAGTGACTCAAGCACACCGACTCAAGAAAGCTTCTCTTTGCCTTGGGAAGGTATTGATCTATCCCGAGTGCCATCTTATACCACTGCCATCAGGTCAAATCGCCTGTATAGTTTTTCGGGCTCATTACCAGGCTATGACTCCATTAGTATTCCCGGCGTAATTCGCTAAAAATGGTTCTCTTCCCCTTTTTTCTCCGGTCCCATAATCTGGGTCTTTAAATAAGTTGTAAATAAATTATCGGTTTCAAATATCATAGTCAAAAATATGGTTTCACTTTCGCAATGAAAAAAAAAAATCTCCACTTTTTTTAATATGATAACAACTTTATCTTTTTTATCCTTTCTATCCTTTCTTGTTAACCAAAAACGATGCCTCTGCTGGCGTTAAATCGAGCTTGCAGGCGCATTTCTAATTTATTCTATCCTTTGGGGACGCAATATGCTTCACATTCTGTATTTCTATTGATAACACTTACGATACTCTGTGTGTTTTGGTGTTACCCGGTTGTGAGTGATTATTATTATCACAGAGCATCACCAACGACGGCACTGGATGGCCAATTTTGGCAATTCTCGCCACACATCTATAGAACAAACAATACAACAGATACCCCTTCGTGCGATATTATCTTTCATCAGATTCGTATAGACTCAGACAACATTACTAGGCTTTACCAAAATTCACTACAGATATATAGCTCATTAAAGACAGATCATCGGCTCAGGTCAATATGTATTAAAAACAACCACGGTTGCATCATTCATACACCATTCGAATACTGGACTGATTTGGATCATTTTAAAAAAGATACTGACAGGCCAAAAACTGTCAATAAACAACTCAACGCCATTTCACCAGTAACTCAACTCTCATTGTATCCAATGTCCACAATGGCTAATGCTCATTTCGACGACAATGGCAAAATAACGTCAGCTGATTCAGTTCTCATTACTGTTCTCTTAAAAGATAAAAAAGAAACAGAAGGAGTATGGCAACTAGTTTGGGATGCAGCAGTTCACAGGTCGAATCTTTTCTCACTAGAGAGCAATTCACCTGACAGTTTGGGCTGGTATACCCAGGCTCAAGAGAAAAGTGTAATATTGGAATACAAGGTAAAGTAAGAGGGTAAACAAGCACATGTAAATGAATATCTTATGTAACTTCTATTTATCTAGTTTGATATAATGCTACCTTCTACTTTTGTTTGGGTGGTTTGTTTCTGCTATGGTTGTCTATTCTTGGTCTTGGTAAACCATTTTGATCGACCACAAATCAAATCAAAATCAGGCTTGGCTTTTACATCGGTTTTTCTATCGGCAGCTTGCTATACTATGACGTGTAGTGTTTATTATTATTTTAGTTGGGACTTTCCTGTCAAGCCAGCATGGCTCTGCATTCTAATCGCAGTCTCCTCCACATTGCAGCATATTTTTTTAATAACACGTTCAGTTTTATCTGTCGCCAAAGATATCGATATAAGGGAAAGAATGGGTAGAGGTGATTATAGTGTTAAATGATAGATCATATTGTTCAGCATTTTAATCGGTTATACGCTTAGGTTTAGAGAAAGTGGGTACAGTTATTATAGCCACCTGGTTTGGCGAATCCATTATTTTATTGATCGGAAGCGCTACAGATCATGCTCGATCTTTCTGTCTCTTTGCCGGTATTGCCTTAACTATCAGCTATCTTTTTTGTTTTCCCTTTTTTACAGTTGCTTTATCGATCGATATTCATAGAATTGAGGTAAATAACTATATAGTATTATTATTAGTGGTAGGTGCAAATCAACTCATTCCAAGTTTAGCTTATTGATCTAAGCGAAGAAGATGTTTATCAGAAGGAACATAATGATAGTGGCATGAGACTTATCAATGGAACAGAAAAAAAAACAAGACATAAGACTCCTCGTGCGATCCATTCTCTATTGGTACCTAAACATTATTTATTGTTGAAAATTATATTTATATTGTTGCTTTTTTTTGTTATGATTATTTAGTTGTGCCTTTCTATACTTTATCTTGTATCGACTAAACCAAACATGGAACCAGTAGAGAATGAAGTTAAAACAGCATGGATAAAAATGTCACGGCAATTTTGGAAAACACTCAATCCCACCCTAGAAACCAAATGGCTAAAAGTGGATCCGGTTCAGTATGTACTTCTTTACCATGACGCTAAATCCGCTCATCAACAAGCAGACCAACTTAATAGCTACTATAAACACATGTCAACTACGATAAATAACATTTTCCGTCCTGTACCGAAGGAGCACTTACTTCGGAAAGCAGTTAGAATATTTTTATCTCTTAACGTGCCTGGCTTACTAGTGGCCCTGATGCTGGTATTCATTTTACTATGGATGCTTCCTCCACTGCGTGAGAATTGGTTGCTACCCTTTTTGCGTTCGCTATTTGTCAGAACTGTAACAATCATTGTGCGAGGATTAGTAGCTACCATGGGTAAAGTACCCTTTGTTCGTAAATTGGTGACTGATCTCAATGAATATACAGAAGACGGTACACATATTGGCGCCATCTCTATCCAGAGTCGATATAATAGATCGCAAATCGATGCTAATGTTCAAAATGTCAAAATCAAGACGCTAATTGGACAGCATACGGCTGATCTAAAAGCCATTTATGCAAACCCGGGTGTATTACTTTCAATTGGGCAAGATGGGCGAGGCGTTGTGTGGAACACTAAAAAAGGGGAATGGTTGATGCGGCTGGATCATTTAAAAAAAGCCGATGGCTTAGGCTGGCAGGCAGAGCAGCGGAAAATTGGATTTGCCAAGACGGAAAAAAACGCAGGCACAATACACCTTACACCAACTACTTGTGGTGAGATTGATCACCAAAAAAAATTGATCGCATTAGGCTATGAGGATGGTGCTATTCGACTTTGGGATGCTGTCACTGCTCACCTTGTATCAGAACTCACAAGTGGCCAAATAAGTAGCGAAGAAGAAGAAACACTAAGACAAAGGGGCCAGAGAAAAAAGAATTCCCGTTTCACTTACACAACAACTACCAAAGTTGCACACATTGCTTTTTTGGAATCAAATACAGAAAAACATTTGGTTTCACTTCACAAGGATGGGAAACTTTACGAGTGGAACGTTATCGACGGCAAAGCGATTCAATGTTTTCCTTCGGGTCATACGCGTGAAATCACCGCGCTTCAAGTGTTTGAGAATAACAAATATTCATTTTTCTATGTGATGACAGCATCCAAAGATGGAAGTGTGATTTGCTGGAAGTGCAATTTAAATGAAAAGATGACAGTATGGGATCACTTATATACCATAGATCTTCATTGCCCAGTCACGAGCATTGATGCTCAACAATTACAAAACGGTACCGGTATACTGGTCACAGGGTCTGATAATGGTGCAGTCAAAGTATGGAATCTAGATAAGGGAGATCTACTTTGCACTCTGTCAAAAGGTGATCATCAGACGCTATTACAAGATGATGGCTCGGAAATATCCCAATTAAAATCAAACTCAAAAAGTACATCTCGAGACCCAGATATTTGTGACCATAGAGGAGTTGTGTATCATGTTACGGCGACCTGCATAAAAAATAACGAATTTGAAGACAGCAAATGTCCTATATGCAACACCCCACTGAACAGCGGGTTTTTTATAGCATCGGCGGGACAAGACAACGTAGTTAATACTTGGCGGGTCCTCTACAGAAAAGTCATTGATACCTCAGGATGCACCTCCTGCGCCAAAGATTACCACCGCCATCAATTTAAGCGACGTGGATGGAAGCTTAACTCCTCGAGCGAAATTGATGTCCCGGGTTCGCCATCATGGACCAATGCCCGTTCCTCACGAAAGAAGGCTCCTAAACAACGTGAAGAGGAGTGGGATAGTTTGTTTTTGGGTAAGATACCACAACTTGCGGGACGAGGGGTGTTATTTTGTGACAACATGATTCTTTCAGGTGTACGTAAAAACACGAGCCATCATTATTGGGAAGCGTGGTTTTCATCACTTCAATATTATGAACCTCCTACTCTGGAAAATGAATCACAGGTTATCCCCACTATTACTTATCCTTTAGAAGAAGGTCTACAGCAAGAGAATCCTATAAAACAAGATGTGAAGTTTTGGGATGGGTTACTCCTGCATGTTTTCGGCATTAAGAAGGTGCGTAGTAACAAGAAGAAGCGGTTTGAATCAATACGTCTCGATGAAGAAGAGGTAGAAGACGACGATGCTTATGAAATACTCCCATTCTCTCATATACAACTTGTTGTGCCAACAAACGGATATGGCTTTGCTTGCGATTATGGCAACTTTATAAAAATCATCTCTTTTAATCCAATCAAGTCTGCAGATCAAATAAACCTTATGACTGAGAGGGGTTAAATATTTTTTATGTATTTATTTACACATTAAAAAGAAAGAATATACAACGCAATTTGTAATTCGTTCTTTACTATATAATTATTGTTTTTCTATACTACTATTTTCTGGTGGACAGCAAGTATTCTCCAAACAAGAGTCTTCTGCACAACGTAAAAGACATGTAGAAGACGATGAAAAATCCTGGATAAAAGGGAAAAAAAAAAGAAGAAGGAGGGTACGTTAAAGCCAAAAATAGAAAATAAACCCATTATTTTCCCTTACCTCTATGTTCATTATGCTGTCTGAATTTTCAACTTCACGTTTACCTAATGATACTTTACTGTCCGATTTATCATCAATAAACTCTGGCTGGATAGTTGCTGAATGGATTCCATATTTATGGAACACTTTACGAATATCAGATCCAAGTGCCATGTACGTTTGACGTGACTTTAATAAAACATGAAGTGATGCAATGATCTTTGTATCTGAAAGTTGCCAAACATGGAGTTCATGCACTGATACGAGTCCTTCCATCTAAATTTTTAAATCGTAAAAATAAATTATCTGCATTTCTTTTTTAGATTGTTTGCTGTTTTGATTATTTACTTTTAGTAACTCGGCGTGAATAACATCTAAAGGCACACTTTTTGGCACACATTGAAGCAGAATCTTGGAGGTCTGTCGAACTACAATGTTGTTAGTGATGAATAAATACTACTTTATAAAAGATATTATTACCTAAGGGAACAGCTGACATGAAAATAATAATCGTGATAATGATGCTTTAAATAGATAAAAAAAGAAAAGTTAGATCATCGAGCGCTGATCAAACCTTCGTTTCTTGAAGCTTACCTAACGATAGGATCAAAATAGAATCGCCAGCTGAATGGTGTAAGCCAAATAAAGAGTGCAGATGCCATCACGCCTACATTTCCAAGAGCATCACCGAGTACATGTAAGAATATCTATTTATTTTCCATACAAATTAAATCGAATCTTTTTTATTGCCAAACTGCTTTGACTTACACCTCTCATATTGAGATGTCCATGATCATGACCGTGATTAGGTGATTCAGCGTCGTCATTGTGTTCATGGCCATGACTGTGACCGTGGCTGTGGCCATGCTCTGTATATTTTGTGTTAGTACTGTTTGTTTGTTGTATGATCAAAAAGGAGAGTAGGGGTGTATGTTTGGCTTACCGTGAAATAAAAGTAATCCCAAAAGGTTCGCAACTAATCCAGCCCCGCCAGTAATTAATACCATAACAGGATTAGTTATTGGCTCTAGATTAGCAAAACGTTCAATAGCGTCCAAAAAGATGGTGAAGCACAATGCAAGTAAGAAAACACCATTAATCAAAGCACCTAGGATTTCAGCTCTTTGCCATCCGTAAGAGTATTTAGGGTCCCATTGTGTTTTCGATGCCACCTTGAAATAAAACTTGTTAACCTCCTTATATTTATTTATATATAATAAGGGAATCTTACTTTGATGGCCCAAAGTGCAACTCCCATACTCAACATATCATTCATCATGTGAAAGGAATCTGCCACCTAAGAAAATATGAACCACTGTTACATATTTTAATTAAAATAACCGTGTTGTCTATTGTTACCAAAGCGAGTGAATGAACGTAGTATCCAATAACTATTTCAACTACAAAAAAGCCACCAGTAATGACCAACATGCAATATATCTTGGTCTCCCTTGAAAGCATATTTATCTTTTATTATATGATTAGAAAGTAAGAGTAAGTAATAATACAAAAACGAATTAGATGCACAAGAAAGAAAGAAAGAAACAATAATGCAAAAAAAAAGTGAGAAAGAAATAAATAAAAGTAAAAACTCAGAAAAAAAGGGGAAAGAAATATCAAATAATGCAAATAAAAGGTTATAGTCTGTTTGCTTCAAAAAGGATTTTCTAGGGGCTGTTTTGTATTGTCTTCTCATCTACCGAGCTCGTGATATGTTTACCAAATGTAAATGCACAAAAAAAGCAAGCAGTTTATATTTTACATACAACGGTTTCCTTAATTTGGAAATTCTTGGAAAAAGTCAAAATTGGTTGTGGCTTCTGGCTATTCTTCTGAGCAATAAAATGGTGTTATATCCAGAAACTGACCCGAGAAATTGCAAATTTTAATAAAAAACATATAATAATAGTCAACTCAAAAATAACTGTACTATACTAAATACACGGTAACTTAAATTCTAATTAATTAATAATAATAAAATATTGATGAAAACACTGATCTGCTTTATTTCTTTTGCTTAAAACGAATAAACGGCTCTTGACTATTGGAACAAAGAGAACTTTTCTCTTTTATAATATAATATACAAATGGTCTGGTTCCTTTTTTCTTCTTCTTCTCCTTCTCCTTCTTTTTAGTTCAATATATACAGTGTCGACTTGGCTCTATATAAAAACAAGCTTTTGTGTGTAATCTTATAAAGGGTTTCTGCAGCTGTAAAGTTAATACTCTTGAATAAGATTTAAGATTATTTCAGTTCAAACATTCAATCTCTTTAACGTAAAAGAATATAAATGAAGCATTGTTGCTTTGATATTTGTCATTTGAAATTAATAAAATGCTTTACTACGTTACGCTCTCCTCTACCACAATAAGCATGATTATGACTTTAAAAAACCAGTAAAAAAGTTGCTGTTACCTCTTTTAATTTAATCAATACTATTCATTACATTATAGATTTTGCTTATATTACAGTATTTCTTTTCTTCCAATGTAAAATAACAGACAAAAACCAGGGGTTTTTTTTATAAAGAAAAACTGCTCTGTTAAATATGAACAACGAATCTACAAGTATGCTTCACGGATTTGCTTTAACTTTTAATATGGAAACCATAGTGCTACATTTATTTATAGAAGAGTTACACCAAGGCTAAGCAACATGAAATGATAAGCAAAGCCAATAAACTGTAAAGAAAGAAAGTTTACTTCAAGTGTATTTAGATTATTGTCGAAATATAAAGCTTCCAATATGTTAAATTCTCTGTTACTTGAATGTGCCGTGTTTCTATGATTCAGAACACATCGTTATTGTTTAATCTGACACGTTAAGACATTTGCATTCCGAAATATGCATTCCATTTTTTTATGCATTATTATTTGATAAATAGACATGCAGCTTGTCATTTTGAAGATTTATAATCCATAAAAGGGAATGTATACAAATATAATCCTGAATTTCATCTTTCATTACAATAGGATTTCTCAATGTCACAGAATGCCATTTTTTTTATTCGTCTTGTAACTAAAAATTTCACTGCAGAGTACATAGTATATTAATCATAATGACCTCAGTACAGTAAGGATTTAAAAGCTTATTGTTTGACAGCATCATACAGCATCATCAAGACATGCATATTCATCAAACTCTCCTATGCTTTCATGTAAGGAAAATAGTAGATGAAATGCTTGTTGGTTAACTTTCTTCTGATGGCATGCAACGTTTAATCACCTTGGTGTTCTGTAACAACACGACAAATTTTAGCAGAAAAACCGTAAATCCGAAATATATTTAAAGGGGTTCTCACAAAAAATAAATTGATTAATTATCTGAAACATGATTTTATCTAATGTGTTTATCAGATGGAGAATTGTTTTTTATTATCCAGAATCAGATAAATACGTCACTGTTAAACATCGTCATTTTTTAAATGCGAATATAGGTAAAAGGATAAGTATATCTATTACATATTTTCTATGGTAAATTTTACAAGGTGGGGGGGGGGCTATTATCAGGTATTGTAAAGACTATAGGACATCATACTTTTCATGTTAACAACCAACTAAAAAAAAATTACAAATCAAGGTTTTCCTCTTCGAAAGGAGTATTTAACCATGACCATGGGGCAGATGCATATACATTATGAGGAATAGATCTTCCGCAAATCCATGAGCCAAAAGCAAGTAAAGGACCAAAGATATTTGTTTGCATCACTGCCTCTTTCTAAATACAAAGTTTTCAGTACTATCCCCATTATGATGAAGTCACTCTGCCTCTTACCTCTCCCAAAACCAATTTAATGAGCGCGACATCTTTGCTTTTATAAGGCTCCAATTCCTCTTGTGATGAACCTTGTATCATTTTTCTAATATTTACTAGTGCAGCACAACCTTGCAACCAGGCAAAATGACCCGTCTTTACGTCCGTATGCTCAACTACATCACCGACTGCAAACACATTTGTGATTTTATCATCAGCAATTTGCATTGTAGGTTTTACTTTGATAAATCCTGTATCTTTGTTGATAGATTCTGGCGAATATTTCTCAAGCAATGCGCTATTGGGGGTCATGCCAATACACATGATCTAATATGTTGCGATCAATAAATAAATTGTAGCACAATCATAAAATGAAAGATAAAGAGACTTACAGCCAAATCACCATGGATAACATTTCCACCCTTTGTATGAACCTCCACAGGCTTTACTTCAAAAGGGAAACCTTCTTTTGGTAAGATAACACGATCACCCTGGATTTGCTTTACGCCATACTTCTTCAAAATATTGTAGGTCATTGTATCGACGCTTACTTTGTAGCGAGGTAAATAACGCGTACGTGAATGGAGCAATGTAACTTCTTTCTCGGGATATTGCTCCTTGATTTCAGCAGCGAGCTCTAATCAGATAATTTATCAGATACAATTTATTTTTTTATTAACTTTAAGCAGGGGGGTCAATTTTTTCTTACCTAATCCAACCGCGCCGGCACCAATGACAATTGGTCTTTGACTTTCACGGATAACCTCTTGATATTTTTTAAGTTGCTCAATGCCTTCCTTTTTCGAATCAACGTTGAATCTACCGGGGGCTGGGATTGTAGTACCTGCAGAATAGATGAGGTATTCATAAGGTACTGATTTTCCAAAGCCAGCGACATCTCTATCTAATTCGACGCAGTCTTTATGAATAGCAGTTGCTCTTGCTTGTATTACTTTGCCGACCTGTTCGTCAGGGAAGAAGTTATCATAAGGAACAAATAATTCCCTTTCAAACCCGGGAACAATAGCAGCACGAGGGAATGCATAGACGTGATTGTAATGACTCTTTGCCTCGATTATAACAAAACGATACCCTTCAATAGGATCACTTTTCCAACTAAGCGATGCTCCCAAAGCTAATCCAAACCACCCAAGAAAAAACAGTTTTAATTACTGTTTTTCGAAAAAAATATCATTCATTATATTTACCTCCACAAGAACCACCAATAAATACAATATTTTTTATTTCGTTGACCATTTTTAAATTATAGAAAGAAAGAAGAAAAAGGGAAATGGTACAAAAAAAAATAGTTTCAATAGCCATTTATACGGAGTACC
>VCJG01002035.1:24555-35100 GCA_024140375.1 Backusella westeae | reverse complement strand
AAAAAAAAAAAAAAAAAAAAAAACTAAAAAAAACTAAAATTACTAAAGAAATTATCCCCTAAAACAAAGCTAAATTTACTTTGTGATTTTATACATCGAGCTTATTTCCATTTTGGGCGTTAACACTCCTACCTTGGAGGATTGCTGTCCAAAATGGATTTCAGCCTTGGTAATCCAAACACGTCGATGTAACCCGTATGGGTTATAGAGCTTCACCTTACCTTGTGTCCGGCTATTGAAGCTTTCGTCTGAAAAAGTGTGCCTGAATAAATTAAGGTAACGTTTCATTTTGCGGATTTTTAAATCAGAGATCGTGTGTGTGTTTAACTCGAAGTAATTTTTTTAGTATTACCAACAACAAAAAGCCAGGAGATAATCAACAAGTGCCATATCGCCGAGACCTATATGGAAAGTGCTCGGGAAGGGTGTTTCAAATGATTCTAACATCTAAGGTTGACACGAAAATCTCATATATAAAGCAGTGTTGATTATATAGCCCCTCTTTCCGTTTTCTTCTTTCTCTTATGTCAATAGTAATCGCATGAAAAATAAGCTTAGGGGTAGACCCAGAATTATCCATTATTTTACATGTATATTGATAGTCGATACGACAACGATATTGGCCTGCAAGCATCATATCTTACGAATGAAAAAAAAATCGTTTTTATTATTTATTAAACATTTAATCAAGTAGAGCACTTTGGCGTATACAGCATAGTGTTAAATGCACATTAGAATTGTATTTCATGACTAAATAGTAAGCCAGAAAAAGATTAGGTATGTTGCTTACTAATTCCAAGGGGTATTTTATTTAAGTCTATCAATGAGTATCAGACACCTGCTATAAAGCACGAAATTGACAATAGCATCTGTTATATATTTTATTAGCACTATCGCCATTATTAAATATTTTGATCCAAGTAAATATCATTCACAGAATCCTAGTTATCAAATTAATTATAGCTGGGATTGACCAAACTATAATGTTTTCCTGGGTATTGGCTGCTATATTATTATCTTTATCATTATTACGACATTTGGTGTCATAATTTATGTCATCCCTATTATCTGACGAATTGCAGTCCGAGTCTCTATTGGTATTGTGTTTTATTCCTGATTTTAAATTGGCCAATTCATCTCTTGGTTGTGTGTTTTTCTCATTGTGCTAAAGGTTTTCTTGTTTGAGAGCCAGCAAGCTCTTTCTGTAAAGAATCATCATTATACTCATTTTTGATATGAAAGTGTGTCTTAATAAGGTTACATTGGACAATGAAATCAGATATCATATATATGCTCTTCGAGTCAAAACGACTGTTCACCTAAATTCTAATATATGGCTTAACAAACAGTGAAAAGAAAGAGACGCTAGCTCTAGTTAGACAATGCCCAGTAACATCATATTTGTCGCTTTTTTTATTACTCCTTGTAGCACAAGGTATTATAATGTTACAAGCTAAAAAATAAACATATATTGAGCATCAGTTAGATATATGTTTTTGCCAACACCGCAGTTAAGAAACAGGAACAATGTTATAAAAACAAGGGGAGATGTTTAGCAGAATTATTTCCGACTCGGGTTAATTGTTTTGCCACTTTGGTGAAATCTTACTAAAAAAAAGAAACCAGCATTATGCTGAATCAAGTTTTGAAATGTTCTTCCAAAAATGATATTGCAAAAATGCTTATCCGAAAGATAGAAATGTGTCGCTAAAAGCAACATACACATATGAATGTTTAAAAAAAAAGCGACACAATCTTGATTTGAAAGGTCAAAGTATAAAAAATGTAATTCTAAGCATAGGTTTTATTTCAGTCAATGAAAGCAAATGCCCAGCAATAAAAAATTTAACTGCTATTAGCGGTTCTGTTACCATCTTTATATTTGCTACAGAAATTGCCCTTGCGCATATGACCATCAGAAGCACAAAAGGCTACACAGAGGTCAGTATAAACGACGACCAAGCATTGTCCTTTGTAACCGTAGTAGCCCTAGCTACAGGCTGGATGGGTAGAATTGGAGCATCCGCAAACACGGAAATCACCATTGATTACTGTACAGATGTTTGTTGACAGATCATCACAGTCAACGGGTTCAAAGGATGACGCTAGCTTCAAAAGACAGGCAGAGAGAACCAATAGAACACCGGTGGATTTCATTATTGTTTTTGTTATACTTGTTTAATAAAAGCTGTTTATTTATACTAAACCAATGTGAGCACGGACACTATCAGAAAATGAAGTTGAGTCTCCCTCCAACAAGTACAAAAAGTATAACAATAAACAATAGTTCCTTTTTTAGTAATTTATATCACAAAACCTATTTATGGAGTAGCTTTTGATTTTCTATTTTTAAAAGAAAAAGAACTTATTTTGTTCCTTCTTTTCTTTTAGAAAATGGAATACGTTATGATTTGACCTTTTTCAATTCTCCCATTGCCTTGGAAATGAGAGTAATACATCGTGTTATAAATCAAGTTGATTGATTGGGAATTAACTAGGATATTACTCATATTGTTTATATTACATTTAAATGTCCAAGATGCTTTTTTTAAACGATATAGTTATAGAAATAGTATACTATTGATTTGGGTTATTCAATTCGTAATTGTATCAACTTCAATTGAAGAAAGACACAAGAAAAATATCTCAAATAAAGCCAGATCAAAATAGTTTGTTCATGAAATTAAAAACATTATTTTTATTCTTTATTAATTTTTATCATTGAAATTTGACTATTTTAGTAATCATCATAACCATCATAGTCATTGTAATCATCATTTTCGTTGCCATAATAACGCTCTCTTCCTTCGCGTAACAGTCGCTCTTCATCATTCATATCGTCTGGGTCCATCTCGTCGTCGTCGTCGTCATCACTGCTTGCGTTGGGGGTTTCAATAGCACTTTAATCATCCAGGACGTTGCCATCGTTAGCATTGTTTGATTTGCTAAGACTGCGTTTTTCATTCTCTATAAAAAGAAATATACAAGTCAATATTTGAGGTTATTATCATACTTTTCAATATATAATTACCTATTTCTTCTGCTGCTCTGATAACCGAACTGTTCTCCATGCAAGTCTCCATTTTATTTGACAACACCAATGCACCATCATTTAGCTCTGGATCAAGTAATGCTTTTTCTTCCAACGCTACTGTTTGTCTTGCAGTGGATTCAATTTCTTTTTGTACATCCTTTGGCAACAACTTGTAACCGGCACCATTGCTGTAATCAACTTGACTTGGAGCATCTTGACCATCTTCAGCGTCTTCAGCGTCTTCAAACACATCTTCATCGTCTTTAGCATCGAAAAACTCACCGTCACTCTCATCCTCGTCAGCTTCACTCACCAGACCAACACCAGCAGGTGACTTGTTGTTGTTTCGTTGGACAGCTTTTCCATCCACTTGTACGGGGATGTTTTCTTTATTTGCTTCATTCACTGCATCATTTCTCTGCTTTTTTGCTTTTCGAATGTGCTTGTTGAGGATAGCATTCATTCTACCTTGAATCATTTCGGCTTCAGCCACTTCTTCGTCTTGATCAAGTTGTAGTTCGCCGTCATATTGCATGTCTCTTTTGCGTTTGGATGATGATAAATCTAATTGTATGTGTATTCTCGATCCATCAATAGTAATCCCATCGCTAATGGTAGTCCTGTTTGTCTTGTTGCTTCTTCTCTTCTTTCTCTGTGGTGCTGCTTCACCGTCACCCTTATTTGGTCGCTTTGCTGCTCTTCTCTTATGTTCTTCCTGTTGCTTTTTAATGTTCTTCTCATACGAGGGTGGGTCTGCGCTTGTCTCCAACCAAGTTGCTCGGAAGTCACGAACAGATAAATGCGCAGATTCTATTTTATTGAATTCCCTTAATCTATAAATAATAATAATAATTAATATAAAGTCTATTTCACTCTTTTTCTGCCTTACCTCTTTTTGATGGTCACATCGCCAACCTTCACAATATAGATCGTTTCGCTTACGGTTCTACGGAAACCATTCATTCTAGCAGCAATCAACAGACTCGCACCACAAATACCCGCAGGCATACGACCACTCACGATCCACTCACGATCCAATCACGATCCAATCACGATCCAATCACGATCCATGCGTTGAAAAATACGAACAGCATCCTTTGCAACACGGTGGGTATAGTCACCAAAGTCCAATGCAGGTGCAAAGCGGGCGATATAAATACAAGGATCCATTACTGGCAATACGATGCTAAGCTCGTTGCATAGCTTTAAGAACACACCACCCAAGGTAAACACATTCACCTACACAAAATACTGTATTATTACCAAAAGTCAAGATGAAAACAAGAAAAAGAAAATTACCTGTAACACTTCTGCAAAATCAATAAGCATCTTGGAGCTCTTCTCCATTCTACACACAACATATAAACAGGCTGATTCAACGTGTTCTGCTCTTCGTCCTCTGGTAAATCTATTTACGACTTCCAACTTGTAATATCTTTGTGCTGTTTCACGGTAACGTTCAGGCAGACGTGTAGCATATGCCAGACTCGCAATTTTTTGTTGGCCTAAGATTCTTGTTTTAATATACTGCTTAAATGCTTGTTGTTTCATAGCACTTACCATTTTCGATGGCCTGATCGTGGCTCTCCACTCTTTTATTAAATTTATTTCTTTTTCCACTTACTCTTCCTAATTACAGTAGCTGACATTAGTTCACCATGCCAATTGTCAAAAAAAAAATAGTAATGACTTTACCTGATTCATTTACAAATGAACCTTGTGCAATTGAATGACCACCTGAGGTTTCTTGAAAGGTAATTTCCGAAATAAGGGCGCTTTCCTAGAGGACCTACAATAATTATTTAGTTTTCTTGTTGTAACTGAGAAACGAAGTCTGTCAGAACTTACTATTCCGCAGCTCATACAGACAGTTGTGCATGAAACCTCGTCAAACTCGGACTTATCAAAGTTACAAATGGAACAGAGCAATTTTGCTTATAGAGTAGAGTGTGTTGAGTAAAAAGAGTTGTGAATAAGTGTTGTAGTGACTGAAGCGTAAAAAAAAAGGTGAAGAAAAAAGAAAGGCTTGTTTTGACTTACTAGACTGTGCACAGCTGTGTTTGAATTTGTGATTTCATCACCACAAAACAAGCCAATTTATTAATTCATGCAAAAAAAAAGAGCTTCAAATTTATTAAATGGTACTTGTACTACTTTTACTAATGTATTAGTGTACCACTTTATCAACTGGAAATCATTATTTTCTATCATATTATTGAAATGTATCCGGTGTTTATAAAGCTAAAAAAAGGGGAGTGATGGGATAAAAAACATCCTTACTTTTTATATTAGAGAAAATGCACTTTTATAGTAAAGAAAATAATTTATTTGTATATTTATTAATAACAGATTCTTTTTACAGAAAGATAACAGCAGAATCCAAATCATTTTGTTGAACATTAAAATCGACATGTTCCATTTTCTTTTTCATAAATTCACTATCATTAAATCTCTTCATCGAGGTTAAAAGTCATTCATTGAATTTTTTTATTATCAGACAAATTATAAGTTGGGATAGGCATTATTTTGTTCCTCTTGAGCATAATATCCTTGGTCGTTTAATTGTTCTGCAAACTCTTTTGCATCCTTGTAACCATTATCAGCAGCCTTTTGATACCAATTAACAGCTTTTTGTCGATCTCTAAATCCTTCTTGATATCTGTAAATCATTCCCAAAGTAAATTGAGCTAATTTATGACCTTGATTAGCTGCCTTTGTATACCATTCAATAGCAGTGGAAAAGTTTTTGGTTACGCCTTGACCATAGTCGTACACACAACCAATTTTATACATAACAGCTGCATTTCCATTGTTTGCTGCCTTCATGAACCAATTCGTTGCTTGTTTTTTATCAACTGATACACCCCATCCATGATGATATAATTCACCAACAGTATATTGACCAGTAGCATTTCCAGTAGATACTGCCTTCATTGACCAATCCATAGCTTGTTTAAAATCTGTAGATACACCTTGTCCCATTTCATACATAAAACCAACTTGCGCCTGTGAGCCAGCATGGTCTTGAAGTGCTGCTTTATAAAACCATGCAAATGATTTATCGTATTTTTCTTTCTTGTAATAAAAATCAACAATTTTATAAAGTGCCACTGCGTCATTTTCTCTCGCTTTTTGAATATCTTGTACGGTTACTACAAATACATCGTCTTTTTATAGTTACATTTCAAGTTAATGAGTAATATCGTTCTTTGAAATGCTGAGTTCAACATGAAAAATCTTACCTTCTAAAGCTTGAAATAGTTCAGGGTCAGTGTATTTTGTATTTTTAAAAAATTCAAACATTTCTTTATTTTTCTGTTTTCACTGCGAAAAAGGAGAAATGATAAGAGGGAAAGTGAAAAAAAAAGTTGCATCAACGGTAAGATTGCATAGAGCGGATATTAAAATCAAAGATATACAAGTTGCTTTCAAGTCGAAATGACTGTTTACTTTATTGTTTATAAAGCCACATGATGTTAGTTTTATCTATGAGGTGAAAAACTCGTCATCATCTCATCACGTAATTTGAGTGTTCTTCTTTAGTTCTTATGAACCACCATTAAAATGCATTAAATACGTCTTCTTTCAAGAAAAACTTAACACTCTAGTAAATGAACTAGATATCAACTGGATTGCCAATTTAAAAAGCTAACTCGTGTCATATTTTTAAGCTAGCAATCCAGTTGTTTTCCAGTTGTTTTTCTAGATTGTAGTTCAGGGATATGCATTCTCCAAAAACTAATGGTATATTTGATGATAAGAAGAGTGTCACACTCTTAGGGGTTATTTTCGTATCTGGTTTTTGAAAGTAACGACAGTGTTCCATTTTTTATGAAAGTCAAAATATTATTCATCTGTTCCATCTGACATGAGCATCATGGGTAAAATAGACAATGATATAGTTAGTTCAAACAAAACATACTCATCAAGACGCATGGAATCTATAATTAGCTTTTTACTATTCCTTAAGAAATGCTCTACTTTTTAACATTGAATGTATATTAGAAATTTAATGATTTGTCATAAATAAGCATCACAAACAAATCTGAATGGATATGCTGCAAGCTAATATCAAAGCTAACGATCTTTTGTTTGGATATACTTATAAATAAGAAACATTTACTATTAGAATTAACATTGATATACGCTCTTGTTATAAATTTATTTATACAACCACGACCATTAAATATTTTAATCAAAGTAAATATCACTTGCAGAATTTTTATTATTAAACGAGTTATAAGCAGGATCAGCCTAATTGTAGACTAACTGATGATGGTTTTTGCTGTGGTGGAAATTGGCTATGGCGTTATAATTGTTATCTTCTCCATCATCATTACATCATTCAGTGTTTTAATTAACATTGCCATCATTGATTTTGTTGTCTGGTGAGTCGTAATTAAGATCATTATTGGCATCGTCTTCGATTCTTTCTTCGATTTTTGCAAGTTTTTTTCTAAGTTGTTTGATTTCATCACGTTGCTCACGTTTTTCTTGCTTGAGGGCTACAACTTCTATCTTTAAATCGTTCATATTCACTTCCATCAAATGCATCTTTGATTGAAACATCTCCTCCATAGTTTTTACTGCAAAGGATTGACTTTGGTCATTGTTTATACTGGTTGTTGCATCAACTTTCTTGATTGTTTCATATTCTACTTTTACTGTCGTTAAATGTTTGGTATCTTTAATGGCTGGAGTACTCAATATACCTTTTACTTCTTCTTTCGCATAATACCCTTGTCTGTTTAATTTGTTTACACTAGTTATTGCACCATAATCTCCATTATCAAGAGCCTTTTGATACCAATTAACTGCTTTTTGTAGATCTTTGACTTCAGCTTCCTTTTCGTAAATTATTCCTAAATAATACTGAGACCATATATGTCCTTGATTAGCAGCCTTTGTATACCATTCAATAGCGGTGGGAAGGTTTTTGGTGACACCCCATCCTTTTTCATACTGTTCACTAATATTAAACATAGCATATGTATGTCCATTGCTTGCTGCCTTCAAGTACCAATTCGCGGCTTGTTTATAATCTTGTGATACACCTTCTCCAAAATAATATAATTCACCGACTTGATATTGACCAGTAGCATTGCCTTTAGATGCTGCCTTCATTGACCAATCCATAGCTTGTTTATAATCTTTGGATTCACCCCACCCGTTTCGATACATCTCACCAACTCGTGCCTGTGCTTCAGCATGCTCTTGAAGTGCTGCTTTATAAAGCAATGCAAATGCTAGATTGTATCCTCCCTTCTTGTAGTAAGCATCACCAATTTTAAAGAGTATGTCTGGATCATTGTCTCTTGCCTTTTGAAGCTCTTCCTCCGTTACAGTAATTCCATCCTCTTTATTTATTTAGTACATTGTAAATAGTTAATGAGTAATCTCGTTCTTTGAAATGTGTCGTCGATCTGAATGAACTTACCTTTCAGGGCTCGGAGCCGTTCCTTTTCAGAGTCCATTTTGCTTGCTCCAAAATGTTGAGGCATTTTTTAAACTTTAATGTTTGCTGTGGAAAGTGAAAAATGAAAAGAGTATGATAAATAAAAAGGAAGCGCAATCTTGTTTTTTAAAGCTTCCCCAAAATGGCAACGGATTCTAGTTAGAGTGAAAACCATTACCGGATTTTTGGCTTTTTAATGTCCGCGATAAGCAATGCTCATAAAAGATTTCTTTGCTCTTTGAGAGTGACAACATAATTCCTTTTTTATATATCATTCATCTATTCATCTGACTGGAGAATCAGGTAGTAAGATATGCAACAATGTAGTTATTTCAAACAAAACATACTCATCAAGACACATGGAATCTATAATTAGCTTCTTATAATCCATTAAGAAATGTTCTACCATTTAACATTGAATGGATATTAGAGTTTTGATGAAATGTCAAGAATAAGCATTGAAAACGAATAACAGTGGACATGTTGCATGCTAATTCCAAAGGTAATTATCTTTTATTTACAATTACTTACAGTTAAGAAGGACTTACTATTACGCGTAATATTGAAGTGCTTGTATATCATAAATTTATTTATACCATCACTTCCATTAAATATTTTAAACAAAGTAAATTTCATTTGAAGTATTTTTATTATTAAACGAGTTATAATCAGGATCAGCCTAATTGTCAACTAATTGATGATGGTTTTTGTTTTGACGGAAATTGGCTATGGTGTTGTTATTGTTATCTTTTTCCTCACCATTCAGTATTTTAATTGACAACATTGTCATCATTGCTTTCATCGTCTGTAGAGTCATAATTAAGGTCATTATTAGCATTCTCTTCTATTCCCTCTTCCATTCTTGCTAGTTTTTTTCTAAGTCGCTTGATTTCCTCACGTTTTTCACGTTTTTCTTGTTTGAGAGTTGCAAGTTCTTTCTTTAAATCATTCCATCAAATGCATCTTTGACCGAAACATTTCCTCCATAGCCTTCATTTTGTCGTCAATCAAGTTAGTGATCTGCAGGGCGATGTTATTTACTGCAGAAGAGTGACTCTGGTCATTGTTTATGCTGGCTACTGCATCGACATCCTGAATAATTGCATCCTCTACTTTCACTGTCGTTAAATGTTTGACATTTGTAATGACTGCAGTAAGCAATACCTTCTTGTTCTTCAGCATAATATCCCTTTTCGTTTCATTCTTTTGCATAATATTTAGCATCCTTATCACCATTATCAACAGCTTTTTGAAACCAATAAGTAGCTTTTTGTGAATCATAAAGTCCATGTTGATTTCTGTAAATCGACCCTAATTTATTCTGAGCATTTACGTGTCCTTGATTAACTGCCTTTGTATACCATTCAATAGCGGTGTGAATGTTTTGGGTGACACCGTACCCAAATTCATACAGGAGATCAATGTTGTACACAGCATCATTGCTTCCATTGTTTGCTGCCTGCATGAACCATTTCTTGGCTTGTGTATAATGTTTTGGTACACCTCTTCCATAACAATATATTTCACCAATGTTATTTATAGTTTTAGCATTACCAGTAGATGCTGCCTTGATGTACGAATCCATAGCCTGTTTATCATCTTTGGATACACCTTGTTCCCATTGGTACATCATACCTACTCGAGACCATGCGTTAGGATGACTGTGGAGTACTGCTTTAAAGTACCATGCGTATGCGTTCGTGTAGCGCTTTTTTGCCTTGTAATAAAAATCTCCAATTTTAAAAAGTGTCTCTGCATTGTTTTCTCTCACGTTTTGAATATCTTGTTCAGTTAGTGGGATTCCATCCTATTTATTATTTGTTACATTTCAAGTTAATGAGTTATCTTGATCTTTAAAATGCTGAATTCAACAAGAATAAACTTACCTTTCAGAGCTTGAAAGAGTTCTTCATCAGTGCAGTGTTTATTAGCCTGTTCCTTATTGACACCTTTTTTATTGCTTCCAACATGTTTAGGCATTTTTCAATGTTATATGTTTATGTTTAATGTGGAAAGTGGGAAATAAAAAGAGGAAAATGAAAAGCTGTTTGAAATC
>VCJG01000203.1:3576-16313 GCA_024140375.1 Backusella westeae | reverse complement strand
TACAAAAGAAAAACGTCCGGGCACTTCGTAAAATCGCCAAGTTTGATTTTAAAATGTGATACTATGATCATTACAGAGGAGACGACAAAAAAAGCACTAAACTTTAAAAAACAGAGTCATAATGGCATCGTTTTTTTTTCTTGTATCACTGATTAAAAAAAAAGATCTGTTTTCGCACGCCAGTAAGTATAGTTTTTAAAATAGCTGTTTAGGTTTATTTTGTGTACCATTTTTCATGTAATAAAATAATATGATTGGCTTCAGATGACAAATGCTTTACTTTTTTACAGTAGGGAAAAATTCCCTTTTGTTGATTGGGTAATAATAATTCCTTGACATTTCCTTTTTTTTTTCTCCTCTCTGATTGTATATAAATACACGTCTTTTAGTCATTTATCAAGCTTTTCTTTTTTTTTCTTCTTCTTTTTTTTTCTTACTCATTTGCAAATAAAAATACATATGTCTACCCTTTCAAAGCTCGCACAATTCGGCAAAAAGCACATCGCCAGAGGTATCGGTAGATCCACTGAACTCGTTGTTGAAAAGGCAAAGGGTACCTATATCTACACCACCGAAGGCAAGAAGTACCTTGATCTCACCACAGGTATTGGTGTGACAAATACCGGTAAGTTTTTATCTTGGATTCGAAATGGAGAAAGGAGGAACACTTGTATTTATACAAATGAATGATAGGTCACTGTCACCCCACTATTGTCAAAGCTGTCCAAGAACAAGCTGCCAACCTCTCCCACGGTCAAGTGAACATTTTCTTCCACAAGCCTATGCTTGAGCTTATTGACGGTCTTTTACCCAAAATGCCATCTCCCAAGCTCGACACCTTCTTTTTCTGGAACTCTGGTGCCGAAGCCGTCGAAGCCTCTATTAAGCTTGCCAGACAGGCTACCAAGAAGCAAAACATCATTGTCTTCCAGGGCTCTTACCACGGTCGTACCTTTGGTACTATGTCATTGACCACCTCAAAGACCGCTTATAGTGCCGGATTTGCTCCTTTGATGCCTGGTGTCCATGTCGCTTCTTATCCCTACTATCAACAATGGAGTGTCCACCAAAAGGATCCCAAGCAATTCACTCCTGAATGGTGCGGTGATGAGGCTCTTCGTCAGCTCGAGATCTTGTTGAAGCAACGTTCTGCTCCCGAAGATACCGCTGCCATCTTGATCGAACCTGTTCAAGGTGAAGGTGGTTATGTTGTCCCTCCTAAGAGTAAGTAATAAGAGAAAAGGGAGTAAATCGTGAAATAACTGACTTTTGGGTGTATTAGACTTCATGCGTGGTTTGAGAGAAATCTGTGATAAGCACAACATCTTGTTGATTGCTGATGAAGTCCAATCCGGTTTCGGTCGTACCGGTAAGATGTTTGCCGTCGAACATTTCGATGTTGTTCCTGATATCATGGTTATGGCTAAGGGTATCGCTTCCGGATACCCTCTCTCCGCTATTGTATCACGCAAAGAGCTCATGGACAAGCAGCCTCCAGGATCAATGGGTGGAACCTACTCGGTAAGTTTTAAAAAGGAGAAAGAAGATAAAAAATTAGAATGCTAACATTTGTCGTTTTTAGGGTAATGCTGTTTCTGTTGCAGCTGCCAATGCTACACTCGAAGTTTTCGAGCAAGAGAAGCTATTGGACAACTGTAATGCCAGATCCGAGGAATTCTTCAAGGCTTTCAGAGAAAAGATTCCCGCTCTCTTGCCCCAAGGTGTTACCTGCGATGTCCGTGGTAAGGGTCTTATGATTGGTTTGGAGTTCATGGGTGTTCCTTATGGTTTCGCCAACAGCGTTGCCGCTGAAGCTTTCGATCGTGATACCATTGTCTTGACCACTTCCATCTACGAGACTCTTCGTTTGATTCCCCCACTCAACATCACCAAGGAAGAGACCGAGTTGGCTATTAACAAGGTCATTGAGAGTGTCGAAGCTGCTGCTAAGAAACTCAAGGCATAATTTTAATTTCAATCAAACTTTCCTTATCCCCTTTTCATTTATATGTGTTTTCGTGTTTGAATATTCAAACTTGTAATTAGAAAAAAAAAATAGTTTTGCATTAGTAAATAAAATTATTCAAGACATAAACACAGCGATAGAACTTTTAATCCACAACAAGAATGGCTTTATATTTACTTTGCAACATACACGTACTCCCTTCAAAACAAAAGGTATTTTTCATCTTAGTTTTTACTACATTAGGGGGTTTCAAGACAAGATAATTTTTTTTAAAAAAATCATCGTATAAAATTTAAGCGACTATGATTGGCTAAAAAGAGAAGATAATTTTTTTTTATCGAATAAAAAAAGGGCGAACTTTTTTTTTATCATGATAATTTTTGTCTTGAAACCCCCTATTATGAAACCCAAATTTAGGTATGGATAAATCAGAACTGTCAAAAATTTGACTGATCATAGACAACGTGAGTAACTACTATTTAGGCATTTTTCCCAGTGCACGGTTCGTACAGTAAAATCTGTGACTTAATATAGATCGAAGATGCTGTTTCCAGTGTCCAAGTATGTATCTAAATTATAATAATACATTGGTATAGTCAGTATGACTATCAGTTAAATCCGATACTGTGTTTTTTATAGACTTATTCATGACCTTGATAGACATAAAGTGAATGGGAGTTCAACAATGTCCATTGATGAGCATTAAGCTTCAGATACACTGAACATAATCCAAAATAATGGATGTTATTACATCATTCAAGAAAGAGTCAATCTCGAGAATAATGAATCAATTATAATCATGGGCCGTTGTGTTTTCATTTTTTGCTACTCTATGCTCATGCACATTAATTATTGATCTCTTTAAAGAAGATAACTGTTTATTTTTCGTTTTATAATGAAGAGCACACGACTTTTTTTTATTACTATTATTTCTTGATATCCCTTAAAAAAATGATCAAGATAGAATGATGACAACTCCTAGTAAATAAATGCCAACATACTATGTTAAAGTTTTTATTTTAATTGATAAAGTAATTATTCAGGAGGTGACATTGTTTTCATTGTTAGATTTATGTGACCGTTCTAGTTCACTGTTGCTCCCCTAAAAGTGATGAAGGTTTTTAAAAAGAATAGTTTTTTCTTTTTCTTCTTTCTTTATCATTTTCTATTATTAATTATCGTTTTAATATGAAATACAAACCAAGCTTCTTTACCCACGAGAATGCTATCATCTTCCTTAAGGCTCTATAAGTATAGTCAAGTGTGTTCTAAAGTAATAGATAGTTAACAATCAATATCATTATCATTTATAGGAAAAGTGCTTTTGTAATTGAGAAAACATCGGTTTTATTCCATGGAGGTTCACTTTGTTCTTTACAAAATAAAAGAATAATGAAACAGAGAACGATAAAGTAGGTATGGAGTCCTTTAAGAGTGAGAAGGTAACTACATTGAAAAAGTTTCTAAAGTCTATATTACTAAAGTCCAGGTTTTACGGTAAATATCTTTCCCTTGTAAAATAGGTTCACAAACATTTATGTTTCTTCTCTAAAAACAGTGCTACTTCCTGAAGAGGTTCACGAGAAGCTACGAAAGGCTATTAACTTTGCTTATTTCCCTGTCCAAGACTTTGAACAGGACTATTGTATGCGGTTTGAATTATATTTGCGTTTGTGGTTTGTACCTATTATATTATTGATATAGATTCAATCCAACACAAATATTATACGGAGGAGCAAGTTGAAAACCTCTATGCTACCCCAGATGGTACCATCTACTTGCGTGATGGTTTGATATACAACGTGAGAAAGGCTCTCCCCGATGGGAAGGTGTCGTCTATCAGACATAAGGTTATTGGCGACGTCGACACAAAAATAATCAGTGCTATAAACATTCTGGTAATCTCATTGAAGGAAAATATTATCCAGATGAAGAGATGGTTAGAGGTTAGTAAAATGTTTCTTTAGATAAATTGAAATGTGGCTTTTACTTCTTTATCAAATCCTTTTCATGTATTGAACTCTACAACTTATCACATCGCTATTTCCACTACATGAAATTCTTATATTCCAATTCATATCGGACATTTTAAAATGGATTTGAAAAACTGACTATCTCTTTTTTAGCAACAGGAGCCCAATACCTCTTTCGCAAAATTGGATCGATGTGAGTACAAGCCCTTTTACAGTAGACCCTCACTTGTTGCAAGTGAATCTGTGGACTAAAAAACCGGTTCAAAAAGCGATGACTGCAAGAAAATGGAATTTTTGGGTGAAGGTGTCCGTGAGGATGGCTACAGAATCGTGACTCTTAGAACTGTCCAAAACAAGACCGTAAACCAGCATGTGCACCGTTTTGTCTACAAGGCCTTTTTTGGTGCTATTCGTAAACATAGACAAATTGATCACATCAATGGCGTCTCCTGATTATAGCTGGTTTGTTATCTAAGTTTTTCTCTTTTGTATGGCGCGATAATATGTGTTTGTTATGGAGAGTGTTCATTGTTAATGGAGCTACATTGAAACACTAGAAATATCCTGAAAGAGCATCACCAATGAACTTGGCAATATCATTTTATCCTCTTTTCCTAATCTGGTGAATTTAACGCTCAGGGGCGAGATAAACGACGACATCTGTATAACATTGCCCTATCTATCTCTTCAGGAAGCCACGTTTGCCATCTCAATGCATCGCTATGGTATCACTTTGAAGACACCAAGTCGAATTGAACCGCGACATTATATCATCAATGGCATTGATTGCCAGCTTGTAGAATATGAAGAAATGCGCCGTCTACACGTGTTGACAGTTACCTCTTTTATTGAGAAAAGTCTGGAGCTTTCAGATGGGATTGCGAATTACGCAAGAAGGATCCGTTTAGTTTGATTAAAAAAATACTCATGATATTTAAATTGGAAAAAAAAAATTACTTTGTACTGAAGTGATAGAGCTATTAATAAACTAATATGGAAACTATACATAGTCATTGATGAAAACACTATTAATTAGGTTTTTTGGTGGTTCTAAAGCTAATTTTTAATATATTTTTTATGCAATGTTAGTAATGCGTAAGTCTTGATAATCTATATATGGCCTAATCGGGTTGTATTACAGTCCCCCCACTAAATAATAATCCACTCATATTATAATGTTCCTGGCTGCTTTTTTAATATAAAGAATGATCCAGATAGAATTGTGCAGAATTGCTCTTATCGCAGCCATGCCAACATTACAATTATCACTACTATTTATGGCAACATTTACATTTGCTCTTTTTTTGTGTGTTCATAAACATTTGCTATTTTAGCTCTATTATAATCAAAGATAAACGCGTGTCGATCATTTTAGACATTTTTAGACATTTAAGATTCAAGTTACAGGTACTATTTAATGCGCAAATGCTATATGTCAATCTCTTTAAGAAAAAAAAACCTTTATATTAGCAAAATGCTATGAATTACGCTGATTCTTTTATAAAATTTTCAATAAAAGTTCGGTTAAATAAGAATTGAGATCTGTCTTCAGTTATCGCTTATTTATTTAATCACATGAATAGCCCAAAGATAAGCATACAAGTTCTCACCTCAGAGTTTGTAAAAGGGGGACACGTAACTTAAAACACAGAAACGGAGTCTTCTTTTGATAGAATGTCTATTGTCGAAATAGAAGAAGCAAAATAGGATTTATTTGTCATGTTAGCACCAATTGAAGTTTGAACAGTAAAATATTTCAGGATCTGCATTGACAATTGATGGATTCGATGTCGGTGTTTCATTGTTTTAGTAATAAGATGTAAAAAAGGACAGATAAAGTTTAGCAATAGACATTTTTTTCAGTTCCGTAATCTTGGATTTCACACGTGTCAATTGAGCCATTCTTGTGTTATTTTTCTTCTCTCTTCTTTCTAGGAACCTCTGTTTAAAACAATAGACATTGCTATAAACTCATTTTTATGTGAAGCTTATCTCCTGGGATAAAGCTATCTTGTGATGAGATTTCAACCATAAAGATGTGGCGTGACACGATGAATGTAAAATCACAATCAAAAAAATCACAATCGGGAATTAAGTATCCATATCTGGACCATTAATCAGCGATCACTTTTAATTGGGTGCAGAATTAAAAAGTGATTTTGGTTGGATGCCATTATAAATGCGGGGAAACCAGGTCCTGGATGGGGTTTAGGGTGAGAAATTTCCATAATTAGATATCATAAGGAAGTAAGATAAAGTTTAATGAAGGAGCACCTTGCAAAAAAAAAAGCTGTCAAAAATTTCTAGTAATTTACCTATTATGACATATAAAAAAAAGACTGTGCTTTGATTTACTCTACCGATTATATTAGATATTTTCCTGTCATATTCTGTAAAAAAGCGTATTTTTCAGTTTCTGGATTTCGTCATCAAATGCTTGTGGTATGACAGATGACAAAATAACATCATTTATGTAAACATCAGGGTGATCATGTTATCAATTTAGAGTAATCAAATCTTCTGTCATTTCCTGAAAATATGATATTTATATATTATATTTATACAAACAAAAATATCTATGACCAGTGTAATTAAAGCTTTGTTTTCTTTTATTATCATTTTTTTTTCTTTGCTACGTTTCAATTATTCAATTGAAGAGTTAATATTGTTATTACTACTGTTTTTGATTACAATCATATAAAGATTGATGCCATTCTCGCGAAAATAAAATATACATATATCCTTTTTCGATAGTTTTAAACAATATCTTAAACTTAGATAGCATTCGGCTGTCTCTTATCTCTGAGCATGTCAATATTTATTGTTGTGTCATTAGATAGATGATATCCGGGATGATTATCCGTCCAAGATGGGCTCATGGTTACATGCAAAGTCATAGGCAGAGTGGATGATTCGGCTGAGAATTTAGACTAGCTCGTAAGCTCTTATGAGCCATGTAAACAGTAAATAATAAAACATTCCTTCTTTTAATTGTTGAGTTCTTAGATTTCTGTATTAAATTCCATGTGCCGAATTTGGAATACGTTTAATTTTTATAGTGTCATACTGGAAAAAAAAAAAGCATATCTATAAAGGTAATAAAAACTATGTGGTGAGAATAGATGGTGGAAGATGGTACTCTGATTGGATTGAATTTTTGTCGGAATAGAATGTTTACGTGAGATAGCATCCTGATCAAGAAATATTCTGACATATGGTTCAGGTAAACATTTGTATAGTGTAACTAATATTTCCATTTATAACATATTCGCACGATAGTCTTTTTACCAAAATGTAATGGTTGATTTGTCAGAAGTAGTCCTCTGGGAAGTAGCGCTAGGTCATCGGACTTTGATATACTAACCTCACCCCTCATGTACCCACCATACCCCCAGTGGCGCATAAACACCACTGTCAATACTTTGATTATGGCAGCTAAAGCCTTTTTACAAGGGTCAACATATAAATTTCCAATAAAGTACCTTTAATAAAGCATTTATTATAATAAATATCATAAAAAAATCATAAGAACCTACAAAAAACCGATAAAAAACTGCATGCCAGTCTTAAAACTGATTTTAACAGTAGATCATATTAAAGCAGCCATGACCGGAATTTGAAAATACACTTCTTTTGCTTGAACTGGTCTGAGGCTAGTAATGACAAATTGCTCTTTATCGGTCTTAAACTACTCGTCCGACAGAGACCCCACTAAACCGCTTTGTTAGTCAATAATGGTTCTCATTGGTCTTGATTTGTCACTGAATTAACTTTTCGAATAAGTATATATATATCATGATATTTTTGACCTTTTACTTCTTTTTTAACTTATATCTCTTGAATTATATTTTTTAACACCATTATGTCTGCTACCAAGGAAATGAAGACTGCTACTGCTTCTAGCACCACCCCAGTTGCTCATCCATTTGATCAACTCTCCGGTGATGAAATGACTCAGGTCGCCACTATCACTCGCCAAGCTAAGCCTGAGGTCGACTTTGTCTTCAACACCATTACTCTTAAGGAACCCAACAAGGATATTATGCTTTCCTATCTTGGTTGGGATACTTCCAAGCCTCGCATCACCAAAGTTGAACGTGAAGCCCTCGTCATTGCTTTAGAAAAGAAGACCATGAAGTGTTTCGAAGGTGTCGTCTCCTTAACTTACAACACCCTCAAGACCTGGAACTACATTCCCGATGTTCAGCCTATTTTGACCATGGACGAAATGTTTGAAGTTGAAGAGCTTATTCTTAAGGACCCCAAGGTTCATGCTGAATGCCGCGAAATTGGTATTTCTGATATGTCCAGCGTTTTCTGTGATCCTTGGGCTATTGCTCGTCACATTGGTCACCCTGGTCGTGAGAAGCGTTTAATGCAAGGTCTTATGTACATGCGTACTTGTGAAGAAGACAACCAATATGCCCATCCTTTGGATTTCGTTCCTATTGTTGGTAAGTAATTTGGTATTAAAGTGATTAAGCGGTGAAAAAAATTAAGATTTTAATTTTTTTCTATTTTAGATCTTGGTCGTATGGAAGTTATTGATATTGAACACATTCAACCCAGAGATTCCAAGTTCAAGCGCCCTACTATTCCTTTGGAGAAGCACAACTTCTTGCCCGAATTCGTTGGTGAAGAAAACTTCCGCAAGGATCTTAAGCCCATCGTTATCCAACAGCCCCAAGGTGTTTCTTTCACTGTCAAGGGCAATGAAATTGACTGGCAAAAGTGGAACATGAACATTTCCATGAACTACCGTGAGGGTCTTGTTATCCACAACGTCAGCTACCAAGATGGTGCCGAAAAGCGTCCTCTCTTCTACCGTATCTCCCTTTCCGAGATGGTTGTCCCTTATGCTGAGCCCAACTCTCCCCATAACCGTAAGCACGCTTTCGATGTAGGAGAATATGGTCTTGGTCTCTGTACCAACGGTCTCAGACTTGGTAAGTTTATTCTTAAAATTTATTCTTAAAAAAGAAACATTTTACAGGTTAGCTAACCATAAATGATTCTTTTTTTCTATTTTATGATAGGTTGTGATTGTTTGGGTTCAATTTATTACTTTGATGCCGTCTTCAACGATCACCAGGGTAAGCCTTACACCGTCCCTAATGCTATCTGTATGCACGAAGAAGATCACGGTATCCTCTTCAAGCACACTGATTACAGAAACAACAGAGCTCACACTGTTCGTTCCCGCCGTTTGGTTATTTCTCAGATTGTCACTGGTAAGTTCTTTCTATCTTTTTATTTCTATTTTTGGTTTCGTGTGAAAAAAATGGGAAATAAAAAAGTGAGTTGGAAAAAGATTTTCTAACGGACTTTAAACCTTATTAGTTGCCAACTACGATTATGGTCTCTACTACTACTTCTACCAAGATGGTACTTTCGAGTACGAAGTCAAGGCCACTGGTGAGCTTAACACTCACGTTTTGGCTGAAGATGAAATTGCTGCTCCTTACGGTACTATTGTTGCTCCTCAAATCAACGCTCAGTACCATCAGCACTTCTTCACCATGCGTATCGATCCTATGATTGATGGTCAAAACAACTCTGTTGTTCAAGTTGATACCAGCGCTCTTCCTTACCCTACTGGCCACCCCAAGAACGTATATGGTAACGGTTTCAAGGCTACATACACTACATTGAAGGATACCATCGAAGGTCAAGCCTCTGCTAACCTCGAAACCTCTCGTTTCTGGAAGATTGTTAACGAAAACCGCATGCACCCCTATGCCAAGCAGCCCGTTGGTTGGAAGGTCGGTTCTCACCACCAAGCTCCTTTATATGCTCAGCATGATTCCGTTGTTGGTCAACGTGCTGGTTTCGCCAAGAAGACTCTCTGGGTCACTCCCTATCACGAAAACCAAATGTTTGCTGGCGGTTTCTACTGTAACCAATCTGATGGTTCAGATACCCTCGAGCAGTGGGCCAAGACTGGTGATGATATTGTTAACAAAGATATTGTTCTCTGGGTTACCTTTGGTATCACTCACTTGCCTCGTGTCGAAGATTTCCCTGTTATGCCTGTTGAAATGTGTGGTTTCTTCATGAAGCCTTGCAACTTCTTCATTGCTAACCCTGGTTTGGATATTGCTCCCACCAACAAGAAGATTAACCAATCTGTCTACGCAAAAGACTTTGAAAAGAAAGAAGACTGCTGCTCCAAAAACAACAAACTCTAAATTGCATTCTACACTCCCCCTATTTTATTAAGATGAACAGCGTTGCTGGTCAATACTCCTGTACAAAACTTATTATAAATATCCCCTTTGATAATAAAATTAAAATAATTTGAATTATAAAAATAATTTGCTTTGAATGTGTTTAATCGGTATTGATAAAAGCAGTTCCAAATAGATGTATAAAATGAACCAGAATAAAATAAACGGAAAAAGGTTAAAGTCAACGTATTCTTTCGCGTTTACAATTATGCGACTTAAGATCGAGTTCGTGTTTCTGAGCGACAACAAAAAAGGCTGGAGGTAAAAGCAGAAAACCTCAAACATCATAAGATAGCTCCAGCCAGTGTATACTCATTACAACCAGGAGATACTTGAAATTTTGAAAATTGTAAGCAACTTTGATGATATTACTAGAGTCCAAAACAACGGTCATAACTATCTATTACAGAGATTAAATAGACGGATAACACAGCATATTTAACATAATAAAGAGTTCAATGACAACACCGCGTGCACAAACAATATTGAAAGTGAAGATAAACCTGGTATGCTTCTGGGTAAAAATAAGAGGATAATGGCTGTTCTATTGGTATTTTCTTTGACTTAAAAGATATTTTATTTTATATGATACCTGTACTTAGTATAATAGAGAAAAAAATAGATGCATAGTTTTGACTAAGCTTAACCTGTTGACATAAAAACCTTCAACAGTGCTCTCCGCTTGACTCTCTGAGCACACCAGTTACCAATGAAAGAAAATTACCATGGTGTTATTGATTCTGAAAATAGTAATAGCTAACCTTTCTATAAAATGAGCAGGGATTATCGAAAAAGAAAAACTGTCAGTGAAACAATAAAATCAGGAGATGTCCGCTCTAACCATCATATTAACGAGCTCTACATATTCCAATTCGTAAAAAAAAGGATTATACCACCGATCCTATACCATTCTTTCTAGATTTCATGCTTAATGGAAATGATCTTATGTATTCAACTGAACAAGGTATATTTATCTAAATTGGAATATTCCTTACTCAGGTAATTTATTGATTATAATCAAGTATTGTGTAAAAAAAATGTTGTTATTCTCATCCAAAACCATGTTCTAAAAAATCCTCCTTTTTTTGATCTTCAATAGTGTGATTTTTAAAATTGCCTGTCTTAATATACCAATCAGCTAGCGTATATACCTCTGATGTAATGCATTTTTGCTTTTAAAAAAGTTACCCAATGGTAATAATAGTAATGAAAAATAAACGGCGCTATTTTTTATTAATGAGAACGTTTATTGGTATTGATCTATTCAGGAATATCGTTAGTTATTTTGCTATAACGTCTGCTTATATACCCGTATATTTGAAACAAATTCACAGAGCCGACCGTCCGCTTGTCGCCAATTGGATTCTCCACGAAGTGTAAATAAAGAGGCTGAATGCTACCACGAATAAGCAACCATAATACTATCAAAGGTAATTTTTATTACCCAATAGTAACATAAATTGCCACATAATGTCATTTTTTGTTAATAAGAACGGATATTTTAGCATGTGCTATTTTTTAGAGGAAGAGGAATTTTTCATGAACAGTGGTGAAACATCATTAAAACATTTCGCTGTTGTTAATTGCTTAAATGGAAATCAATAATGGCGTTTTTAAATTGTGCTCCGGACAGATGCATGAATTAATGCTATTAATCGACGAGCTTTATTACGGCGACTAGAACTAAATACTTGAAAAGGATTATTTTGATCCCGCGTCCTTTTATTGTGGTTCATGTAGTAATTACTTTGTAGGTTGCTAATCGAAGTTACTTTTCACCTTTTTTGACAAACTATGTTGAATATGATTTGTTGTGATTATTTTCTATATACATATAAAAAACGCCTTCCCTTTATCTGTGTAACTATGTTATTCTAAACTGCATTAAAGTTCAATGTTAAAGTAATCTATCGAATTTGTAATTACGTTAAATTCGAACACACACACCTTTCTTTTTCTTAGGAAAAGGACAAGCTTAGTACACAATTTTTCTAGTTTCCTCTCCTCTAAATTTGAAGGGAGTCATCCCTGTTTACAAGGCAAATCAGTTGAGCACTTATAGAAAACATGTCTATCTGCAACTATCTATTTTTTTTGGCTCACTTTGTTTTGATATTTAATAAATATGAGGAAAAGTACCAAACACCTCTTACTGGGGTTAATTCATCTCTTTTTATTTGAGTAATAAAATAGTTAACAATGTTTTTTAGAAACAAAATGAATTATGTTGGTCAATGGATTTTCATTTGAATGTAGAGCAGATAAAGACACTATATTGCAGTTTTTCGTATTCTCAATTTTAATGTATGTATAGTTTAAGTGCATTCGAATACTTGCAATGATAATCTTTTATCAGAGTGTACCATAAAAAAAAAAAGAACAAGATATGCCAGGTAAGAACTGACATTAAAAATCCCCTCTTGGTAAGGTACTACAAGGTAAAGCGATCTTTATTTTTATATCAACCAAATGCAATATAAACACCTTTATTTTACCTAAAAAAAGTGATAAGCTTAAGACAGGCTCCTATTTATCCGGATTCAACAGACTTTGAAAAGCAGATACATGCTC
>VCJG01002017.1:5326-16010 GCA_024140375.1 Backusella westeae | reverse complement strand
TGCAGCAGCGCATTCGAGGTGGGCCTCTCCCCTAAAAAGAAGAAAATCAATAAAGTGAATATAATGATAGCAATGACCATACTTACAGTCTGTATGATAAAGTACAATCAAACAGTACTTGCTTGAATAAAGGGTGCAAGTATTGGTGGGTAAACTCATTTTCGTTTAAGTGGCCACCAAACTTGTTAACACCATCTGTTTCCATCATGTCGCGGCTAATAAATTGTTGTCAATAAGTAAGTGTTATATAGATTATTCACCATAAAGGAGCATACTTACTAAAGCTTACAAGCCTTAATTATTTTTTTATGGGTTTTTTTGTTTTGAGTGTCTTCTAAGCTTCGTGCTTCAACCTTAGCGTCCTTCAACACTTTTTTTAATGATTTATTTTTTATATTCTAAATCAAGTGTTAGAAAACAAGTCTTTTTTCTTTGAATACCCAAACAATTACCCTTAGAATATATTTAGCGGCGCCGGAGATGTCTGTGACAATATTTAGGCTCGACTTGTATTCACCAATGTAGCGACCATGTTGTTTTTTTGAAAAGACTTTATAAACTGAATGACCATCGTTTGTGGTAGCAAAGTCAAAGATATAAGAGTTCAATAAGCTAAAACAAGATAAAAGTAAGTATATGATTAGATTACAACAAAAAAAAAGACACGTCACTTACTCTTTTTTGTGATAATCTTCGCAATGCTTCAACTTTCTTCTTTGACTTTCGAGTCTTTCAAAACCCATGATTGCTCTGTCAACAATTTGGGATGGGTTACACAAAAAGATTCTTTGTGGTGTGTATTAACATCAGCCTTTGTAGTGAAAGGCGGTAGTGCCTATGCAGATAAGACAAATGAAGCCACTTCATAAGATTGGCAAGCAATATATGCAGAGAACAGTGGCAATGTCAACACACCGACATGCTTGATAGTGAATGTATGTTGGCGCTCTGTTCATGATATTATATTTTAGTTTAGTTTTATGTTTCAATTCAATACTTAATTATATTTATACTAACCGATTCTCTGGCGTTCTCGTGCGTCTCCAAGTCATCCAACTTGAGCTGGTTGTTTAATATGTGCTATGATATATCCATTTTTAGCTAAAATGTTGTCAAAAAGTATAAAAGAATACTCACGTTTTTACGAAGGATCTCCAGGTCTATGAAATCGATAAGATAGTAATCTTTAGTGACCTTTAAAATATAATGCGTTATTAATTACTAAAATAAAGTAGTTGAATGGAAGTGAGACTTACTTGAATGGCGGGGTTCTCTTTGGCAAAGCTATTAATCTCTTCAGTCCAGTACACTTTCAGGTCGAGTATTTTATTGTTAGGCTGTAGGTTGTTGCAATATGTTTCAATAGCAGCTCGCTTCTTTTTGAAAAAAGAGGAAATGGTAAGCTTGGCTTTTTTTTGTTTGAGTAATATAGTCTTTAAGAATATCCATGAGTGGCGTTGTGTCAAAGAAATAAAGAGGAAGAGAGAATTGTATTTTTTGTCAAAAAAAATCATTTCTTAATGGTGTAGGAAATAGCACGTGATTAAAGATAGTCATGGGTGTATCTTCTGACCTCCTTCTTTGAGAAGATCTTTTGAATGGCCTAGCCCTTGCTGGTGGTGGTACAATCAATGATATAATGATATAGCAAGCTAAAATAAAGTAAGTATCATATAAAGAAACAAAAGAGATATTCACTTACTCCTTTTTATGGCATTCTTCGCAATACTTGGTGTTCTTTCTCTGCGCTTCACGTCTTTTGAATACCGACATACTTGATAAAGGGAGGACTTCATTCTCTTCTGTGGTTGAGCTCTGGCCATGATTTTATATTTTAATATCATATTCCATTTCAATGTTTGATTATATTTATACATACCAGTTCTCTGGCAGCCGCACGAAGCGTTTCAAAGTTGTGAAAAATAAAGAAAGGCACCAGATACAGACTACTTGAATGGATGGCCGGATACAATAGATTTCCCTTCATTTCATGAAGTCATTTTCATTGTTACCACAAATAAAAGAGCCAGACCATGAAGAGTGATGGTTAACTATTGATAATAATAAGAATAAAAGTAAGTACAAGTATCAGTGTATATTATCAAAGGTATATCATACCAAAATATGATGTAGCTGTTCTCACCTTGGCTGAAAGTAAAAGAAGTACGTTTTTTATTTATCATAGTTAAAAAGAGAGGAAGAGAGAGAAGTAAAAAGAACATAAGCGATAAATAACTTTTCCTTTTCTCTTTATTCTCCTTCTGAAATAAAATAAGCCACGTAGTATTTTTTCTGAAACAATGAAATTGCACTGAATAAAACAATCAAACTAATGTTCTCTTCTTTATTAGTATTAGATACACTTACCTCTTTTGTATATAACAATAGTATACTAGATTCGAGGCGTGTTCATTTTCTATCAATCAATGATCCCGTATTAGGTTTATACAGAGCTTAAGTATGAAATTGGGAGCACTCCAATCTATCATTATTATCATTATTGTTATTTGTAGTGAAAAAAAAGTATCGATTAGGACGTATCACAAAGATATTTGGGGACCTTTTTATTCAAATATTTTATATATAAAAAGAGTATTTATTCATGTGTTGCCTTGAATAGCCCAATCAGCTACATAAGAAAAGTTTGAAAAGGCATGTTGCTCGCTATTAGAGAGCATAGCATTAACAGGAGTCAAAATCGGTATCTCTCTTGTGAACTCGTCATCGAAATTAGATGTGTCTGCCCTACTGTTTAAATGGGGTATAAATGGAGGAACCACCTGCGTATTCAATACGTCGTCCCAGTCAACCCCATCAAAAAATGGATGATCCTTGATTTCCTGGCTACCACCTCTACCACTTCCAAGTCGATGTCTTGGATCTCGCTCAAGCAACTAAGGGGGGAGATTAAGAAACGTTTTAAATGAGTATATACAAACTTACTGCATCACATATGGATACCGAGTCTTTTGGCATATTCATAGGATATAAAATATGACCATCAAGTATAGCATCAAAGATTTCATCCTCATCTTCTCCTTTAAAGGGAGCCTGATATATCACGGTTTAGAAGAAGTTTAGATACACTTAAGAGAAACTTACTTGACCAAGCAACATTTCATATATAAAAACCCCAAAAGCCCACCAATCAATCTCACGCCCATATCTATTTTCCAACAAAATCTCTGGGGCCATAAACTCGGGCGTACCGCAAAAGGTCGATGTCATGCTATTTTCCCACATATTATTCTTACACAGTCCATAATCTACCAACTTGATGTGACCATCCGCACACACCATGACATTGTCCAGCTTGAGATCCCTATAGATGATACCGTTCTTGTGGAGGTGCTCGAGGGCAAGCAGCACCTCGCACGCATAGAATCGGGAACGTGCCTCTGAAAAGTGCTCCCTCTGGATGTGCAGCATAAGGTCACCACCACTCACGTACTCCATCACAAAATAGACTCGTGTTTCGGTCTGGAATGTGGAATGGAGGTTGGAAAGGAAAGGATGGCGGCCGTTGTTGGCGGCGAGGAAAACCTCTTTTTCGGAGCGTGTACTTGATGTATATGTTAGTTCATCTCGCTCATCGCAAAAGGGAGATATTTACCTTTCCAACTCTTGATTATCCAAGACAAATCGTTTCTTTAATACTTTGATAGCATACAACTCGCTCGTATATTTCTCTTCTGCAAGCAAAACCTTGTATGATATCAATAGAAGTTTTTTGTACAAGTCTCTATGTTTTACCTTTCCAAAGTTGCCTTTACCCAACACCGCTAAAAGGTTAAAGTCATCAAGACCCACCTTTCCTTTTATCTGTACCGGCGTAGTCTAGAATTATTTTAAGTTGTCGACCCTCTCAGCCATAGAACCTCTAGCACTTACCATACTTAAACTCATTCTATCACGTGCTTCACTCAAAGGATGCGGAGTGACCACGTTAGAAAATGTCTGGAACGAATGTGAATCCAAAGAGAGTGACAGAGGACGGTTGGCGGTATGAGCCGACTGAGACGGAAATTCAGCCATGCTCTGTCGAAACGGTGTGCTTAATGGAAAATCTGAAACCGGGTTATCTCTTGACAACTGAAGGAGTGAGTCTGGATGAAATGATTTTCGACGATCGTTTGCTGCCTTCATCTCAATGAGCATGAGATTTGCAGTTTGCATCGACATGCCACAAAAATGAGGAACAAGACTAGCACATTTAGTGTGACATACAATGTGGCACTCTAACAGAAAGTAATGAGAAGACTTGCGCCACTTTTTTTTTTCATATTTTAGTAATATACCCATGCATTTCTGGGAACCTTTGAATCCAAGAGGTAGCATGAATCCACAATGACAGCACCAGTTTGCTACAATGGTAGTCACAGGCTCAAAACGATGAGGAATACGATGTCTTAATTCCGTATCGGGACCCTGTTTTTAAACTTCTTAGTATTTAATTTATTAAAAAATGCAATATTATAATATTTACGTGAGAAATAGCTTCTTTTGAGACGCATCGTATGGCAATGTGTGTGTGGCATGAAACGTGACAAGCAAGTCCACAATCTATAACAAGGCAAAAATGAATGCTATTGCCTCATTTTGATGAAAAAAAAAAATTACCGTCACATTGATATACTTTTTTCGTCATGAATTCATTGCATAAAGCACATTTCAGTATATGATAGATGCGTTTAGCAACAAACTGGTGACCATTGACTTCATGAGGATTGCCCTTTCTTTCACGAACGGCACCTGCTCTACCCAACTTGTTTGTGGGTCGATTAGTGTTTTCACGTACTATGATATATATATTTAGTCACTGCATCTCTAAAAAAAGTGCTCCTTTTACCAAAATCAATTTCGAGAAATAATTTGCCTACAGGTTCCACATCAAACCAAGCTCCTATGACACTACTATTGCTTTGCTGCTGATGTTCTTTTGTTTCGGCCTTGTGCTGACCCTGAGCCACCTTGGCAGGGACCCAGTTGGACTGTTCAAGCTTTTGCTTGCGCTGATTTTCGGTGATGTCTGCAATCTTTAACCAAAGCAAACCGATGGGTAGGATGTGATCGCCTGATTGGTCATAGGCCACCAGCTCCACCTCTGTGGCCTTATCCACATGCATTTCAAATACATCCAGCCATTTGTCATGCTTGGAGGGGCGTGTGCGATGCTGGATATTTCCACCGATTTTTATCATGATGGCGGTTTGTGAACGACTAAAGAGACGAGTAGGTCCGTGGGCCAAATCAAATGCCTCTACAATTTTTAATTGGAGTTTGCCGGTGACTTGAATGAAACCGCTTGGAACACCTCTTAAAAGTCGTGCTGTATCTACAGGCTAATTGATATATATTTTAGAAATGAGTCTATACAATGAGAGATATTTACATTATTTTTTTCTTCAAGATATAAGCCCTTGTATTTTTTTAATGCAGTTATTAAAAGCGCCAATTTTTCCATCGATTCTGATTGTTTTTGCTGAAGCTCTGCTTTCCTGCGACGATCGGAACCATTGTTTTTAACTAGTTTTTGTAAATTTCGAATACCTTGCTGCACCTTTTTTTCAACCACGATTTTATAATCCAATTGATGTATTTTCAAAGCGACCTTGTCTTTAGTGATGGGTGTATCCGCTTCCAGTAACTCTGTTATGTGTTTATATTTAGAAAAGGTTTATTTTAATTAAAGAGAGGGGGGGGGGAGGGATTTACCTAAATTGGTATATTTTCTCTTGAAATCTTCGATTTCCATAATGTCAGATTCAAAGGTTGGATCCGAGCCCACACTATCAGCAGCCAAGTGACTATTTCTGTGCAACAGTCGCCCTTGTTTTATCCGAAGTGCACTCAACTCTTCTATAAAGTATTCGACAAAGCGTTGAGATTCCTTTATTTGAGTTTCACATTGTAGTTGTGCGTTGCGGTCCTTCAGGATCCCGCAAAGTTCTATGGCTTTTTGTTTTAGCTGGGTATTTTGCTCAATTTTCGATTTTACTTGTTCAATACGCGATTCGAGTTCCTAAAAACGCATGAAAAAAAGCTTGAGGGAATTTATTTCGTGTACGTAAGAGATGAATACTACCTCCATTTTTTTTTTATATATTTTAGATAAAGAAGACGGGAAGAAAAGAAGAAAAATTAAAAACAAACAAACATGTGGAAAATAATATACAAGAAACTTTTTTTTGTTAAAAAGGAGGTTAACCACTGGTGGCAAGTTAGCACATTTTTTTTAAAAAAATGCTTTTTTAATTCTTGCATAATGTTTTTTTTAAATTACTTTATGCATCAAAAAGTAAACATTTATGTTCAGATTCTGCATGTTTATAGATGTAGAAAACTCTGATGGAAGCTTGGATAGAATGCTTTCTTTCCTACTTTTTCTCTTTTTTTTTGTAGAGAGATAGAGCCAACACGTTGATAACATCCCACTGTAACACATATTCAGACTCTAGTTGTATGGTTTCTATATTTGGAAACAGATATAAACTCTTCTTGTCCTCAATAACACAAGGTGAAAAGCCCAACCAATAAGCTCTAGCCGGATAAGTAACAGACTAGTGATATTTTATATTGGTGGAATTCAAGTCTTTAGTAGCCAACAGCACTGTATTCCAAGCGTGTGTACTAACAAGAGGCGTTCCAAGGCCTTTATTATTTAATTAATTCAAACTTATGAGCCTCCTTATGCCAACATTAGGTTGTGTACAAAATTTCAGACTATAAACTAAAACGAGATTATAGTTTAATTGTTTCATATAAAAATAATTCGGTAAAATAACAGGTGCATAACCATATTAAAACTTTTAGATGAAGAGAGACAGTTGTTGTATTCGACAGTAGCAATCTAATAAAAAGCTTCTTAGAATGCACATAGCTTTAATTTAATACTTGAGCACTTTTCCCCCGTATTACGTATTCTAAAATGCTTATATAATTACACACGTACATTTCATCTTTGGTGCTGCTTTTTTGTATTGACCGAATTTTACTTGGTAATTAGACTCTCAAGTTGTATTAATAGATATATTAAAATAAATACTTCAAAGTATAAAGTAAAGGTTCTCCTTATTTCAAGCCAAGAACCCACTGGGTATATCAAAGTAAACGATCGGGAATCAGGTCCGATTCGACCATAGCACCGTGGCGCAGAATTTCTTATTAATTACTGTAACTGATGAATAATGGTGGCTTGCAAACGTGACGTTTCTTACTCTACATTTCCTTATTAAGTGCATTTCCTAAAATGCGTCACAAAATGTCTGGCTCTACTGCGCCTTCGGCATTTTTTTCCAATATAAAAAGATTTTTTTTTGCTGTTTACTTTTTGAAACCTTACCCTTTATTTAAAATATATAGATGGCTGTTCGTAAGTAGTTTATACCAGATCTCTTTCGCTGAAAAAAGAAAAAACTCAATAATATTACGATTAGGTGCACAATTCGAAAATAGTAACGAGATTGGCGTCTTTTCTCGTCTTACAAATAGTTATTGTCTTGTTGCCTTGGGTGGCTCCGAGAACTTTTATAGGTAAGGGTGTTGGAAGGAAATATGTGTGATGGAAAACACTAAGACAACAAATAGTGTTTTTGAAGGAGAACTCGGTGATGTTATCCCCGTTATTCATACTTCTATCGCTGGTACTCGTATTGTTGGACGTTTAACAGCCGGTAACAAGAACGGTTTGCTTGTTCCTAGCACCACAACCGATCAAGAGCTCCAGCATTTGCGCAACTCTCTTCCCGAAAATATCGCGGTTCAACGTGTCGAGGAACGCTTATCAGCATTGGGCAACGTCATTGCCTGTAACGACTATGTTGCTTTGGTCCACCCTGATATTGATCGTGAAACTGAAGAGATTATTGCCGATACACTCCAAGTCGAAGTTTTCCGTCAAACCGTTGCTGATAATGTTTTGGTTGGATCTTATTGTGCCTTGAGTAACCAAGGTGGTCTTGTTCATCCCCGTACATCTATCCAAGATCAGGATGAATTGTCCTCTCTTTTACAAATTCCCTTGGTTGCAGGTACTGTCAACCGTGGTTCTGATGTTATTGGTGCTGGATGTGTTGTCAATGATTGGTGTGCATTTGCTGGCATGGATACTACATCAACTGAATTAAGTGTCATGGAAAGTATCTTCAAATTACAAGATGCTCAACCTACTGCTATCATTAACGAACTTAGAGATACTTTGGTCGATACTTACTCATAAATTATATCGTCCCACTGCCTTGTTAAATACTTCCCCAATCTTTTTTTTTACAAAAAGAAAAACCTCATTTGTTTTGCACATATCGTCTTTTTTTTTCATATTTTGTAATATACTTTTTTTGAGGTAATAAAAGCCATAAAGTAATTATTGGAATTGTTTGAAGTTTTTATGATATTGTAACTGCTGCGTTCAAATGCATTCGCTTTATTTCGGAGATCATGGGTAATTTGAAGAAATGCTTTTTATCATATATTGACTTTTAAGTTACTGCTAACAACGAAAGTGGTGTTGTATGATTTTTAAAACGCAAAATTTTATCCCTCAGGCCTGAAAACCATTGATGTTTTTAAAAAAAATACCCCACCTGTTTACTTTTGTGGTGAATGTTATCCTTTGTTCATACCTCCCCTAAGCTGTACTTTATTAAAAATCATCTTTGACAAAAACAAAAAAGAACTTGAGTTGCTAATTGTAACTCAAGACAGCGCCTTATGCTCCCTGCCAGGATCGAACTGGCGACCTTCAGATTATGAGACTGACGCTCTACCAACTGAGCCAAGGAAGCTTTGACACATTTAAGTCGAAAAAAAAATGAATTCTATATCGTATTTTGTGGCTTAGCTCACGTGATCTGAATATTGCATTATGGTTGGTTGGATAAACATTTGAACGAGAAAATTACTAAATATGGGTGTTTGAACTTTAACTCTAACGACTATCCCTCTACTGTGCTTCTGGTTAATCATAAAACATGGGAAAATGCTGTTAACTTGTTTAAAAGAACCAATAATTCCCTTTTTTCTGGTAAAATATTTTTATACTAAATATCTTTACTTCTAAATAGTATTTCAATGCTCATTTCATTTTTTTTTTATTAAAAAAAAACAAGGAAAAAGTTGTCGCAATCCTTGCTATTACCCCCTTAATAAAAGATTACTCTAAAAGATTACTCTAAAATGTATACAGGTTCTCACAGTAACTTGATTATGGTGTTTTTCATACATTTGATCTGGAGACAATACATCCTTTTTTGGATTTAAGATACTGTACTCCTTTCTATCATCATAGAAGACGTATGTCTACCTGATCAACTAAGACTGTAAATATAAAAATGAAATATATTACTGTTTTATTCCTTTAGGTATCACATTTTTTAAAGAAAGTATGGATAGCATAGCTATAATAAATGTAAAAACACACAACCATAGTTGTTAAACTAAAAGCTACAGAGTGATTAGGAAAGCTCTAGAGGAGAGTATATACAGTTATCATAAAGAAAAAAAAATCACTCTTGAAGAATTATCCTCAACAACATTGGGATGTGCTGGTATTAGGTAGAAGTGTTTTCGGTGCACATATCATCAGCAGCAGCAGCCAGTTCGTCAAGAACCAATCTACCTTGATATTCATCATCATCTCTGCCAATCGTCCATATCTGAGCAAATCGATTGAATTTTATGGTTTTTGGATCTTTAATCTCATAAAACTCTCCATCGCACATGATACATATTGTATTCTCCTTTTCGTATTTGTTGCGTTTTTTATCCTTCAAGGCCGCCATTGTTTTTTGTAAAATAGAAGGTTTCTCGATTCTGTCAAGTTCCTTTTGATGCTCTGAAGGAGGGCGAAAGTTGATTTCGAATGGCGAGTCGAATTGACCTAGACGGGATACATGGTCGCGAATATTGGCAAGTTTCTTTAGATAACTTCTCATATTTTCAATTGTCATGACTTCAAGTCGACCATCATTAGCACGCTGAGGTTTCCAATTGTCTGGGTCAGTAACGCCCTTTCTGTTTTTGACAGATTCTAATCCAGATTTGGCGTCGCCCCATAAATCCACTTCTCTGCCCCTAATATTCTATTAATATATTACTTTTTAGATGTATAATAAAGCGCCAATTTACCATATATGAGGAATATTTTGAATAACAAAATCGATAGGATTATTTGTCATCTCGGGTATATTGTCATCACTATCTTCTTTACGCTCCTCAGGAGATGGGCACTTGAGCACCACATTTCCAGTTTGTGTCATATTTTCAATAAACCGAGTCAGTTGAGGGAATCTTCTCCAAAATACCCATTTTGAACTTTCATGCGCATAAACAAGCATGTTCATTAATCTGTTTCCGGCGCGATGAGCCTCGAATCCGCTGCCCACATAGCCTTGGACACCAATAGACATATAGTTGCTCATTTTTCTAATTAATTGAGAGTCTTGTTCGGATGGCGGCTCCTTGACTTCAGCCACATCATGGCCATCTCGACGTTCCTTGGGTCCTGCTTGGCGCACATAGCCTCCTTCATGGGATTGCATGGTAACCTGCCATATGTCAAGTCGAGCGGCTTCTGAGTTTTCTAGTCTATCTGAAATGAGTTGCTCAAGATTATGGAGCCTAGAACCCAGTACGTTTTTTTCGGGGAGGGTGCGTCCCCAACCAAGTACTTGGCTAAAATCATTAC